>OZ022263.1:77921903-78174403 GCA_963978885.1 Nemotelus pantherinus | reverse complement strand
AGAAGAGGATTGGGCAAATGTTCTGTGGTCCGATGAATCTAGTTTCCAGGTAAGCTTAATTATAACCTTTTTCAAACTACAATAACCGTAATTTTTTACGGAGGCCTTGATTTCAGAAAATTTTTCAAAAAAATTGAAACAGGTTTTTTTGTATTTTCTAACAGGATTTTTTTTGTTGGCTGCTGAAAGCCACGGCTTCTTTCTAGCTTTACAACCTTTCAAGCCTGCTTCTGTGAGACGCCTTCTTACCGATCGAGCACTTATTACTTTCCCCAAGTTTTCCGACAGGCTAGCAGCAAGCGCAGAAGATGTTTTTTTACGCTCCTTCAAAGAGTCGCGGACAAGTTTTCTGTCCTGGCGTTTTGAAGTTACGCGTTTTCTGCCTGTTCTTGGCTTATTTTCGTGAGAACTGGTCTCCGCAAACCGCATGATTGCAGATTGCACTGCGCACCGAGAACATTTCACTAGCTTGGCAATCTCAACTTGAGATTTACCTTGTTCATGTAGAAACTGAATTCTACAGCGTTTTTCAATACCAAGTTCACTCGTTTTAGGCATATTGTATTGCACAGAGTGTCTAATTTGCAAATTAATCACAAAAACAAGCAGCCTTACCCTATAAGTAACAAATGAAGACTGACAAAATATTATCAACAATTTCTCAAATACCCCATTTCCTGGAATTTGCACGCCAGATGTTTTATGGCTCTTCAAAGAAGATCGTTTATCGCTGTTATTATTGTTTGAACAAACCAGTATCGTAAATATTAAAAGAAATTATCAATTTGAACACACGTTTCAAATTACATGTGTTTTGAAGGGGTGCCTAATACTTTTGGGCAAGGCTGTATATGTATATATATATGTATATATATATGTATATATATATGTATATATTCAATTCAATTCAATTCAATTTTGATTTATTTCACAAAAACTCTTACATTAAAAAGCTTAGAACTCTAAATTTATGACTGTGTAATAGCCTCCTTATAAGCTAAGCTTGTGGTAGGAGACTTAAACTTTTTCAACTATACTAATATAAATCTATCATAAACTTAATTCATTTGGTTGATTTACATAAGAGAACGATCGCTAACGTTATACCTTTAGATTTATTCTATTATTTTTATACATAGCTGAATATAGCATAAAATTCCTCATTTGATATAGACTGGAGCCATTTTTTAACGCTATATTTAAAACATGACAATGAATTTATATTTCTTAAAACTGTAGGGAGGTCGTTATAGCATTTAGGACCAATGTATGCAACATATTTTTGGATTTTATATAATGATATATATATATACAGGGTGCAGCGCCAAAATCCGGACAAAATTCCATTTAAATTTCCCCCCATTCTATAAGGTTTCGAGAGGTCAAGATTCGCGTACAAATAGTTTAACACATGTGTTGAACATTCATAACCTCGAAAAAGTCGCAATGTTGAAGCCAAGTGCAGAGTATAATCGAAGAGCCGCGATAATCGAAAGTCTTCGCGCTGGGCGGTCAACACGGGAGATTATTCAATTTTTCCGATATCCGAAATCAATTGTATCTGAGGTTGTTACTAAGTACAAAGCTCAAGAACAGTTAAGTGAAGGTTCAAGTACACCGGCAAGAAAGCAGCACTCAAAAGAACACACCGTGAGAACCCCTGAAGTCACCAAAAGGACTGAAGAGCTGATTCTGGAAGACCCGGGGCTATCGTTACGAAAACTGGCGTCTATTGTGAATGTAAGCGAGCCTACCATTCGCAAAATCGTTGAGGAGGACCTTCGATATTATTCTTACACGATCAAGGTTAGACTTTCTGAGGCTGTAAGAACGAAGCGAGTGGCTCGCTGCAATTTGATCATATTTTCTAAGGTTCAATTTGATCATTTCTAAGGAGTTTTGGCCTCCGAATAGTCCAGATTTAAATCCCTTGGACTATTGCGTATAGAGCGTGATTGAAAGGGCTACCAACAAGTCTCGACATCCAAATTTGACATCATTAATGACCGCCATTGAGGCAGCGCTCGCCTATATTGACAGCGCAGAATTGCAGAGGGCGTGCGAGCGCTTCAGACCGCAAATGGAGGCCGTGATTGAAGCTGATGGGGGCTACATTGAATAATTACAATGTCAATAGATGCACGAAACGCCATGTAAGACGTTTTTGTACTTAAACTTCATTTTTCAATAAATAGCACTATTTGAAGGATGTTCATTGATTTGTCCGGATTTTGATGACGCACCCTGTATACATATATATATATATATATATATATATATATATATATATATATATATATATATATATATATATATATATATATATATATATATATATATATATATATATATATATATATATATATATATATATGTATATGTATATATATATATATATATATATATATATATATATATATATATATATATATATATATATATATATATATATATATATATATATATATATATATGTATATATACCAGGTGTGTAAGTATGAAACCGGAATTTTTGTACAGAAAATACACGTTTATTGTAATGATATGATACAAAGTAACTTATTCAAAGTATTGTCCGTCGCTATCTATACATTTTTCCCATCTTTCTGGCAATATGTGGATTCCGCGCCAAAAGAATTGTTGTTCTTTTGAGGCAAACCAGTCATCGAGCCATTTTCGCACATCTTCGTAAGAAGTTAAGCGCTGCTCAGCAAGTGCGTGTCCCATCGATGCAAACAAGTAGTAATCGGATGGGACTAGGTCCGGTGAGTAAGGCGCGTGCTGAAGAATCTCCCAACGGAATGACTCAATCGTTTCCTGGACCTGTTTTGCTTTTTGTGCTGGTGCATTGTCATGCAGCAAAATCACCTTGTGCTGTCTTTGTTGGTATTCTGGTCATTTGTTGTCGGTAGCGTTGAGTATTGACAGTTTTCCCAGGTTTCAGCAGCTCGTAGTAGATTACGCCCTTCTGATCCCACCAAACACACAGCATTGTCTTTCGTCCGTAGCGGTTTGGTTTTGCCGTCGATGTTGATGATTCACCTGGAGTAACTCATGACTATTTGCGCTTAGGATTCTCGAAATATATCCATTTTTCATCGCCAGTCACAATTCGATGCAAAAATGACTTTCTTTTGAACCTGGCGAGCAGCATTTTGCATGATGTTTTGCGGTTTTCCTGCTGTCTTTCGTTGAGTTCATGTGGAACCCATTTCCCCACTTTTGTATCTTTCCCATGGCTTTCAACCAAAGGGAGATGGCTTCTCGGGTCACCTTTAACTGATCCGCCAGTTGTTTTTGTGTTTGAGCGTCGTCTTCGTCCAACAAGGCTTGCAGGTCAGTGTCTTCAAACTTTTTCGGTGGTCTTCCACGTTCTTCGTTCTTCACGTCAAAATCGCCACTTTTGAACCGTTTGAACCACTCGAAACACTGTGTTTTACCAAGAACATGCTTATCGAACGCCTCCACAAGCATTTGATGCGATTCGGCTGCGGTTTTCTTCAGAAAAACAGAAAAGTAGTGCTGTCCGCAAATCGTAATTTGTTGGCAGAAAACTCGACATGTTTATCTCTAATAAACTAATGCTACTGAATGAAACTCGTGTTATTGTGAGTTGAAAATCTTTGTCGGATATCAAAACAATAACAAGACACGGCTGACGTGATGTGCCGGTAACTGCATCGACATTTAGCGCCACCTATAGGCAAATTCCGGTTTCATACTTACACACCTGGTATATATATATATATATATATATATATATATATATATATATATATATATATATATATATATATATATATATATATATATATATATATATATATATATATATATATTATATATATATATATATGTATATATATATATATATATATATATATATATATATATATATATATATATATATATATATATATATATATGCATATCTATATATATGTATATATATATATATATATATATATATATATATATATATATATGTATATATATATATATATATATATATATGTATATATATATATATGTATATATATATATATATATATATATATATATATATATATATATATGTATATATATGTATATATATATATATATATATATATATATATATATATATATATATATATGTATATATATATATATATATATATATATATATGTATATATATATATATATATATATATATATATATATATATATATATATATATATATATATATATATATATATATATATATATATATATATATATATATATATATATATATATATATATATATATATAAAGACGGGATTTATAGTTATGTTATTACGTAACTTATGTATTTCGGACGGATTGTGTAACGGGACGAGATTAATCGTACGCAAGATCGACCGATGAATTTTACACGCCGAGCTACTGACGGGCGATAAGAAGGGGACAATTGTACATATACCAAGAATTACCATCGACACTATGGGCTCGACGGACATGCCATTTGTCCTGAAGCGATTACAATTCCCCGTTAGACTTGCTTTCGCCATGACAATCAACAAATCTCAAGGCCAAAGTTTTGAGAAAGTCGGATTGATAGTTCAAAACCGCGACACAATATTTTCTCACGGACAGCTATACGTCGCATTGTCGCGATGTACAACCAGAGCCGGTATAAAAATAGAATGTCGTACGGAAGAGAAAATTATAAAGAACATCGTTTTTGAGGAAGCGTTATGAGAAGGAAAGGAAAATGAGACCCGCAGAACATGATCATCCATTTTTTTTGTTAAACGACGTTGAAATATTTGTCGAGGTTTGGATGAAACATTTTCTACAGATCTAAGTAAACAAAAAAAATGATCTCTGCGACTGTGAACTTTTATTGATTTTCGCACGGCTTTAGTACATACGTCCAGTAAAATGTACAATTTAAAATCGTAAATGGTGTTGGTGAGCGAAGCGAGCAGGGGGCGAAGCCCACTAGTTTTTACAAAAAAAATCGTAACTTTGTCAATTTTCAATATTTTTGGCTAAAAATTTAGGCAAATGCACTCTAGCTATGACAAAATCATAAAAAAATTAGCCCTTTAATGACCCTTAAAAAAAAAAAAATTATTTTCCATTTTGCGGTGGCGATTGTGAGGATTTTAAAATTTGCACATTTAAAAAAAAATCATAACTTTGTCAGTTTTTAATATTTTGAGCTAAAAATGTATATGGATACTCTCAAGACATAGTAAAATAATAAAAAAAATAAGTCCTATATAAAAGGTGGGAAAAAAAGGTGTAGTCTTCTGAATAATCAGATTCTGATTGCTCCGAGACATGGTCGTCTTCGGAGGAATCACTGTCGCCAAAATTGTTACCATTGTCTTCAGCTAACAAATTATTGCGTACACTAGAACGCAGATTATACGTCATATTGCTAAAAACAAAAAATAAAAGCACTTGCAAACTTATTTTTTGGCTTTTTTTAATTAATCTATCGATTTATTAAGTAAAAACAATTGAATTTTTACCTCAAAATTGACGTCGAGTACATATGAGGTCTATTTGACCCCTTAATCTGCTTCAAAAGCTTCTCAACGACGACTGACGACTTGGGACTGTATGCGAACAGTGTAAACTTATGGTCAAGACACAGAAATACACTTAGGAGCCTACAGTACCCCCCTTTTCCCGCAGGCCTAAGCGCTGCGATCGGCCAAAAAGGTCACTGGGGTCAATTTGACCCCCTGTGTTCTCGGAAGATTAAAATCGATTTTTTATTTTTTGCATTTTCAGAATGTTTATTTAACTGATAATATTCCCTTAAAATATCAAATCGATCCGACAAGTTTTTTCCGAGATATACGCATATTCGCAATCACATCTCGGACTGTTAGAAAGTAGGCGGAGTACAGACCGAAGCGCATGCGAGTACGCGAGAGGGAAGAATGGCTCGTAGACAGCATCAAATCGAAGTATTAGAAGATGGTGAGGCTACAAAGGGTACATCTTATGGCCCTAGAACAGATGACTCCATGTAACTAAAAAAAAATTATCTATGTGCTAACTTTTTCCGAAAATTTAAACGCGTTTTTCTCAAAACTATGTTTCCAAGTCGGTGACCAAGATTTCCAAAAACCGGCTCAACCAAATGGTTTGAAATTTTAACACAATTTTCTCAGATATATTCCTCAGGTATTAATCGAAGGAATAAGATTTCGGATAATTATTTCTGTTTTTTTAAACAATTTTAAATGGCAATTTTGGTCAAAAATTCTATTTTTTATTTTACGAAGCTGCCATTTTGTCAAAAAGTTAAATTTCGATTATTCCTTCGATCAATACCTAGTTTTATCTATCTACTGAAAGAATCTGTTTGGTTCTTTGACTTCAGATGAATTATACCGGAGAAATCGTGGTCACCGCCGAACACCTGTTTTTGGAAGACCTTCAGGAGATCGTCTGGAGGAGCGCACCAGATCAATATTTTTTTCATTATAAACTTAGATGTTTTCACTAAATGCATATATATTTTTTGTTTTTGTAAAGTAAAATACCTTTCCACAAAAAATTAATAAAAAAACGTCTTTTTCCGGCCTTCTAACTGCGTATAACCCCTTAAAGCTTTCTCTTTCTCCGGTGAAAATCGTATTCCCGCAGCCCAGAAATTCAATGACTCTTGACTCTTGCCGAATTCACATTTTGCGACATTATTTGTATAATTGTATGACTTTAGCCGCTCGAACAACGTTCTCAAGTGTTTTCGGTGCTCGTCGACTGAAGTTGATGCTACGCAAATATAATCGATTAGCCGAATACATAATTCATATCTCGGCAGGCTTTATGTATAAGTCGTTGAAATGTCTGGGCTGCAGTGCCAAAAGTCATATACATGAATTCGAACGAGTCGAACGGCGTTGTGATCGCAGTCTGCTCCACGTATCAGGTGCAATAGGCACTTGATGGAACGCCTTTTGGAGGTGGATTTTTGAAAATATGACTTTCCCGTGAAGATTGGTTGAAAATCGAAAGTTACGGAATTGGGAACGGTCTGGCACTGTTATTGGATTTAAGGCGCGCAATTATTTGGTTTTTTACCATGTGAAGCGGGCTGGCCCAAGAACTACTGGACGGACGGCAAATCCCGGCTCTCATGAGGAAATCAAATTCAGCTTTTGCCCCTGTTAGCTTTTCTGGTTCTAAACGCCTCGGTCAACAAAACACTCCTTGATTTGCGTGGGTTTTCGATGTACCTGGTTGTTTTCGATGTACCTGCCGATTTTGTTTTTGTACCTGGTGGAAGTTTAGTGACAGGCTAGTATTCTGCTAGCAAGTCCGAATATGGCATTTGAGGAATAAACGTGTGTATTTCAAGAACACGGGCCACCGAACATCTAAAGCTGTGTATACTTAGGGCCAAGGCCAACGGCCAAGCCATTCGTTGGCTCAGATTTGCTTAGTGTGTACATAGAACCTTGGCGCTGGAGAATCAACGAATTGGTGAAATTGGAATTGGCAGTTCGTTGGTTGTATGTGTACGCGCCTTAACACAAGTTGATTGGAGACCGGTTGTCTGATCTGTGAGCCGATTATTGTGTAGATCAATCAACAAGTTAAAGTGACTGATAAAATCAGCTTCTATGATGGCCGAGCTAACATCGGCAATGATGAAATACAAAATAAATTCACGCCGTAGACCAAGGCTAACATTCAGTGTAGTTTCACCAAAAACTAGAATTTCAGTAACGTTTGCCGCGAATAGTTTCATTTTGGAAAGGTTCTTTCTGATTGAGCACCGATTGTGTGGAATGACCAATACGTTGGCACCCGTATCAATAAAAAAATGTGTATGTACTTTTCTCGAATATTTTCAGTCGGTTGATTATGTCCATTTCACATTGGTTGCGGCAGTTTGAAATGGCGCCAGTCAAGAACCCTCATTGTTGTTTCACATTTTGTGGCGCATCATTCAATTTCCGATCAAAGGTGCAAGGAATGAGACAGTGTTTCGCTTCACTTCCAAATTTTGAATGATACCAATATACATTTCGTTTGGTCAATCGCGATCGGGGACGATAGGTTAGGTTAAATGGCTGCCAATCTGCAGAGGTCTGACGACCGACACACATAGACACAAGAGAGGCCCGTTGTGATGCCATGATAAATACGTGAGTCTCTCTTACTCACTAAAATCGGGAAACCATCTGCTTCCTTTTACAAACCGGACTATCCCCTTTAAATTGACCAGGGACAGTTCCGTCAGGTTTGAGAGAAAGGGTGCACCAAGTGCCGCCAACCTTCTGCTTGCCAAAGCCGGGCACTGGCACATGAGATGGAGGACAGATTCCTCCTCGTCCTCAGAGCCACAACTCCGACCGAAATCGTTAGACTCTACGCCCAATCGTTGCGCATGCGGCCTACAAGGCAGTGGCCAGTTAGAACGCCGACACTGCAAAGCAGAGCGCTTCGAGTTAAGCCTAAAAGCTGCCTGGTGCGATGCGCATCCCTGGATACCCAGGACTGCCTTGCTATCGCGCAGGATGATTCCTCTGCCCAGGACTTCCTAGCGTCCTCAAGATATTTTTGCCTGATGGCCAATTTGACCGATGTGTTCGGTATTCCTATTGAGAAGCAAGAGACCTTCGGTAACAGGGTTCCAAGCCTTGCTCGCTCATCGGCCTCACAGTTGCACTGAAAACCCATATGTCCAGGTACCCAGATCAATTGAACAACCGAATGTCTCGATATGTCCCTAAGAGATGCACGGCATTCAGCAACAATGATGGACACTGTACAAGGACCAGCAAGGAACTTAATAACCGCTTGGCTATCTGTGAAAATACCAATATTGACCCCGAATATTCGATTACACAGAAGCCAGTCGAAAGCCTGAAAAATAGCCGCAACCTCTGCCTGAAAGACTTTACAGTGGTCTGGTAGACGGAGGGACAGCTTGAGCTTCAGCTCATCTGAGTATACACCACTCCCGATTCTATTGTTAAGCTTTAAGCCGTCGGTGTACACATGGATAAGTCCACTTTCGAGGGTGACGCCATCACGCCATTCATCCCTACCAGGAATGCGGGTTGCGAACTCCAAATCTAGTAGGCATTGTGGGGCGATGTAGTCAACACCCCCTGGAGAATCCTCGCATGGCCGACTTCTGTTCTATTCCATGCTGAGATGCAATTCAGTCTCACAGCAGCAAGATTGGCTTGCTGTAAGATAAGTAGATTAGTTGGCAGCCAATGTAACAGCACAAAAAGTTCCTCCCATACTCCGTACTTTTTCAAGCTGCCGCTTGCAGGTAGCCTTTAGAGCAGCCTGCCACCAGAACGCTACCCCAAACAATAGAATTGGCTCAACCACATCAGTGTAAAGCCAAGCAACAATGCGAGGCGGTAATCTCAAATTGGCTCCTATGGCTCTTTTACAGCAGTAAAGTGCATTGAAAGCCTTTCGTGCTCTTTCTGCTACATTGTAGGTCCATAGTAACTTCAAGTCAAGGATAAGCCCTAAGTACTTGACCCTCTGGCTCAGTTCAATGGAGAACCCATTTAATTTGGGTAACTCAAAAAAGGGAACTTTGTATTTCTTTGTAAACAGTACTAGCTCCGTTTTGCTAGTATTCACATTCAAGCCGCACTCACGACTCCAACGTGATTTAACCTCTCCGATAGCGTAGATAAATACTTTCCCGACACTGCCACAGCTATGTCGTCCGCATAAGCGATCACTTTGCAGCCGGCACGGTCCAGTTTCATCAGGAGAGTATTCACCGTGATGCTCCACAGCAGGGAAGAGAGCACCCCACCCTGAGGTGTGCCCGTACTGACTCCTCGTTTTACTCTGACATTCCCCAGGGAAGAGATTACCACTCTACTTTTGAGAAGCTGCACAATAAAAGCAATTAGCCGCTCATCCACGTGTAGTACCGAGAGTGCCTCAACAATTGCGTTAGACTTTACGTTATTGAAGGCCCCCTCAATGTCCAAGAAGGCGGCAAGCGTATATTCCTTTAGAGCAAGAGATTTCTCAACTTGCTCAATGAAGACGTGAAGAGCAATCTCAACCGACTTACGTCTGGTATAGGCGTGCTGTGACTGCGAGACCAACACAGGATCTATTGATTTTTGTAATATGGTAATCAATTATCCTTTCCAAAATCTTAAGCAAGACAGAGTTAATATTTATTGGACGATGCGTTTTCGACTACGGCTCCACATCACTTCGCTATTTTGTACGCGGGCACTAAAACGGCACAATTCTGAAATTGTATCAATTACCATATCGTGATCAGGAAAAGGTTCATTTTTGTGCACTGTTATGTCAGAACTAGAAAAAACATTATTTGGGGGCCTATTACTGAAACTTAACGTATCTGCATGCTGTTCATAGGTCACAGGCGCAAAGATTCGATTAAGGCATCTGCGACAGCTAACCTATCTTCAAGAGGTGAGGATTTCATTTGGACTACCGTCGCATGTGCCATTTCTGGTAATTGTGCTCTCCATAATTCGATTAACGCGGTTCCATTAAGGGAATCACAAGCTAATTCTTCGAATTTTGCGTATAGTTGAATAGGTTTCATAGCCTATAACCTAACATTACTAAGAGCTTCGCGGAGACGTTTTTGCTGGCTGTCAGAGAAATACGCGATGATTTTTTGCTTCAGATACTCGTATCGATTTTTGGATGGAGCTTTATCGGCCATTGCTTGGATTTCACTGAGCCGATTTAACGGGATTTGAGCCATAATAGCTGCGAATTTCTGGTCTTCTGAAGAAATTCTTGACGCAGTAAACCAGTATCCCATGATAACGAAGAGCATATGTATCTATATTCGGTTCCGAAAATTTTGATAACCGCAAACGTGGAACGACTGTTGCTAAATCAAGACTCGCAGTTGTTCTATTTTCCATTTTCTCTAGGTTATTCCTATCAGTGTTACCCGCAGCACCGATATCCTCAGTTCCGTTAACAATGATGCTGAATGACTATTGGCTATGGACCTTTTAGTAAAACGTGTTTCACTCCTGTCGGAGTCACCACTTTAGACTTCGTAGCGCAAACAAACTAAGAAACGTTAAAAGGAGCAGAAAATATTTATTTAATTTCAAAACTTACATTAAAATATAAATGATAAGATTTCATGATAGCTTAATTTGGTTACGGTCAGTTGACCGGCCGCGACGACGGCTGGGCAGCAAGAGAGTTGACTGTTGGGTTTCACTCAATTGGCTGTCCTTTTTGCCGGTGCTGCCAGAACACGAAAATAATCGCCACAGCTCTGTTTTCGACGATGATATTGCCGATTCTATCTTAGGCTGACATTCGCGTCTATAACTTTTTTCTAATTTAGAATCTTGTCTAGTTTCAATTCTCCATAAGTTTTTATCAATGCTCCTCAAAGGGTCGTCATAATACTCTCGTTTCTTTGTTTTGGCATTCTTTTCAAGGAACTGATTTTATTTTTCTTGCTTAGTGCGATTTTTTCTTTTTATCTTTTGCGGCGAGTTTCAATCGTTTTGATTGCTGCCCTCATCTCTTGATCTATCGGCCTCACTGTTTTGTTTTATAGTGCGGGGGCTACCTTTGTCTCAAGAGTTTTTGCTAGTTTTCGACTACTGTGTACCGGAATAACGAAACGAAATATATTGTCAGCGTATGTAAAGCTGATGCATTGAAGAAATCAATTTTCAACAGTTAAACTCATATATAAAGTGCATGAGAAATAATATCTCATTTACTTCGTAAACATTGTTCTTTTGTTTGTCTCTCTCTCGTTAGCACGAGTGAGGTCATCGATTTAAAGCCAACCATCATAACACATCGGGCTTTGAGTTAACATAGGATCACTCCACACTGTCAACTGAATGAAGTCTCTATCAGTTTCAAAAACCGTACCCGAATGATTATTGCAGTGAAACAAGTTTACTTTCATATCCTTCAATGAATCAGAAGTTTTACTACACAGTGTGTAGTAAACTCTCACTTTTTGGTTTTAAATCTTCAATTTTCCAATTGAACCTTATTTACTCCCCGACCAGTACAGATAATGTTTTTGTTATGAGGCTTGGTTCTTGATTTGAATTTCATTCATTCTACTTAAGATTTGTTTCTTGAGCTGCTTTATTTGTTTTTGTGTTTACCAACTATGTTTGACATGCTATGGGAAATTCCCAACTGATATAATGTTTTCACAGGCCTTTAAACCCTTCGTGCACACTTTTGAGAAATACATATTAAGCTCAATGATATATTTTTATCTAGCAAGAATCTCCGTTCCATGTGGATGCACAACATGTCCTTGGTTTCTAGTAAAAAGATCTATGGAAATTTAACGATTGTGTGGGAAGGATTATTATTTGTATCATCAGAATTCTAGCTAAAAATAATAATTCATTACATTTTGTGTTGATTTGCAATTGAATTCAATTTAAACATTTTAATATGTTGACAGTTGGAAATCGTACAGACAAATTGTAAATCAACAAAAAAATGTTATGAATTACTATTTTTAGCTAGCATTTTGATGAAATAAATAACGTTCCTTCCTTTACAGCTGTAAAAGCTTCAACAAATAATGAGATGTCAGGTGCTCTTTGACAAAACTTCATATTGCATGTTCTTCGACTCTAGTCTTGAGCTTACGTTTCGAAGAAAATGATAAAAAATAGACTGCCCAATAACAACTTTCTTTCATATTTACTCCGTCATGCTGTCAGTCAATAAAAATTATACTAAGAAATCATTGTAGCTGGAAATGAAGTCCGATTCCCTTCAGTTAGCATCTAAAACTACCAACATGAAAAGTTAAGTTTTACTAACGAATATCAGCTTCATGTCAATGGAATATCTTTCGCTTCATAGTACAATATTTTATTTACGAACACCGTTAAACTTTATTCACTGCGTTATCAACAGAAGACTAAAAGTTTCTCCGAAATATTTTATAGTTCATAGCTTCTGTGGTTTTTCTCTCCCATAAAAATGTGAGTTTTGTGGTCGAATTACGTCGCAGCAGAATATGGGGTGAATTCAGTGTATGACCTTGTCTACTCGAGGCTATTTATTTATCCACTGGTGGTTATTTATCATTGCCGGGTGGTTGTTTATCATTCTTTGGTCATAAGCAATGATGACGATAGCTATTAAGGAGAAGTTGTGCTCTCATTTATTGGAATTATGACAGTATTATTTCGTATGAGCGATTGCAGGATAGAATCTTGATGTGATCGTTGGTGGTTGGGAACTGATAGTAGGATTTCAGTAAAAAAGACGCTATCATCTTGCTTTATCGCGACCATTATGATTTTCGGTGATCATTGAATTATTTACAATATTATGTAGCATAACAAGTTAGTAATATATCTCCCTCAGTTCCATTTTATGTCGCGATTACATGCATGGCGAACGTTTCGCCAGTGCATTCGACAGGACAGTCGACGAGACGTTTGGCAAGACATAGGGTGACGATGGCTTATCGTATGAAAACCTATCTACCTACACGATATGCATATCTGTATTTAGGTAGTTCTAAACACGATTCAACAGTGACTTCTTTATTCTTAGAACTCTCTAAAACTACATGCATACAAAAATAACAAAATGGTTGATATTAAAAGGAAAATTCATTTTTGTGATGGCAGCGCCGAATTACTGTTGCGGTGAGCTTCTATATTGAAATATATGTCGCTGCTACATTACTCCCCTTCGAGTGACTTGCTGCACTTAAAAAGAATAGTCAGTTGCGGAACTGAACAATTTTTGTTTTGCGGCTATATGTACGCAATGGTCGTGAAAATGTTGATTCTCCTGATGTTTCGTTCTCCCTTAGTAAGCCGTTTTCTATGAACGCTGGTTTAAGACGTTCCGTAGAAACTGTCAATTGCTTTTCTCCCTTTTCGATTTCAAAAACGTGGTCGGATATCCTTCGTATTATTTTGTGTGGACCTGTGTAAGGCGGTGTCAGCGGTTTCTTGACTGCTTCCTGTCGTAAGAAAACATGTGAACAGCTGGACAAATCTTTGTACACAAAGACGCGATCCCGGCGGTGGTGAGCCACTGGTACTGGCTGCAATTTTTGCATATCGTGACGGAATTTTTCAATAAATCGCTGGTTAAGTTTTCGTCCAAGAAAAATTCGCCTGGGAAACGGAGAGTATTTCCATATAACATTTCGGCGGCGGATGCATTTATATCGTCTTTAAACGCTACCCGCAATCCTAGTAGAACTGTTGGCAGAGTCTCGATCCACCTATACGTTTCGTGACATGTAAGCGCCACTTTAAGCGAGCGATGCCAACGCTCAATCATCCCGTTCGATGATGGATGGTAAGCAGTGGTTCGAACTCGGGAAGCTCCTACTAGCTGCGTCATTGCTCGGAACAAAACCGACTCAAATTGTGCTCCTCTGTCCGTTGTAATTCTTTTCGGAGCGCCAAATCGACATATCCAGTTACTGTAAACAGCTGTTGTTATTGTATCCGCAGAAATTTCTTTCAGTGGTATCGCTTCAGGCCATCTCGAAAAACGGTCGATCATTGTTACGAGATAAATGTATCCTTGAGATGGTGGTAGTGGTCCAACAATGTCAACATGAATATGGTCGAATCGTTGATCTGGAGCTGCAAACTGCATTAGTAGATTTCGTACATGCCTGTTGATTTTGCTTCGTTGGCATTGTATGCATACTTTGGCCCAACTTGAAATGTCTTTCGACATACTTGGCCATACATATCGCTGCCGAATCAGTTTGCTGGTTGTGCGGCCACTTGGATGCGATAAATTATGTACGGAATCGAAAACTTTCCGTCGTATCGTTAATGGAATATAAGGCCGTATTACTCCCGTTGATGTGTTGCAAATAATTCCTTTCGTATCAGCAATTTGGAGTTTTTGTAACTTAAGGGAAGTTTCAGAACGCATTAGTTGTTTTAGTTCTTCATCCTGCTGTTGCTCGTTAGCTATTGCTGCTGGATCCAAATGATGTGCAATCGTCAAATTATTTACGGCATTCGACCTCGATAAAGCATCTGCCACAATGTTCATATTTCCTCAAACGTGCACAATTTGAGTGGTAAATTGCGCAATGAATTCAAGCTGTCTTGCTTGTCTTGGGGAAGCGCGTTCCGTTCTTTTATTAAAAGCATGCACCAGTGGCTTGTGATCGGTTTTAATAGTAAAATGCCTCCCTTCTAATGACTGGCGGAAATATTTTATTGCTTCGCACATAGCAAGTAGCTCACGGTCATATGTACTGTATCTCAATTGCGTGTCGGACAGTTTTTTTTGAAAAGAAACCTAGAGGTTTATGTTCGCCATTCTCTAATTGCTCTAGAACTGCTCCTATGGCGGTATTAGAAGCATCAGTGGATAATATTATTGACGCGTTTGCCTTGGGATGAGCAAGGAGTGCTGCTGACGCCAAAAGCTGTTTGCTAGTTTCAAAAGCATTTTCAGCTTCTTCCGTCCATTTGATTGCACGCTTATCATTCTTTTTACTTTCCTTTAGATAAGCGTTCAGCGGGAATAACGTTTGCGCTGCGTTTTTAAGGAATCGCCTGTAGAAGTTTATCATCCCAAGGTATCGTCGCAATTCCAAAATATTCGCCGGTTTTTTGTATGCTAAAATGGCTTTTACTTTGTCAACAACTGGTTTCGTTCCTTGGCTGGAGATATTAAATCCCAGGTACTCAATTTCTGTTACGCCGAAAACGCATTTGGATGGATTTATTTTTAAGCCATACTTTTGCAGGCGAGACAATACGCTTTTGAGGTCACGTATATGTTGTTCTGTATTTCCGGATGCGATGAGGATATCATCCAAGTAAGCATAACAGTAATTTAATCCGCGCAACGCTACATCTAGAAAGCGTTGAAATGACTGTGCGGCGTTGCGGAGTCCGAAAGGCATTACAACGAATTCAAAAAGGCCGAAAGGCGTTATAACCGCTGTTTTTTCAATATCCTTTTCGGCGACTGGGATATGATGATACGCCCTTGTGAGATCGATTTTCGTGAAGATTTTTTTTTCAGCAAGCTGGTTGGAAAAATCTTGCAGGTTTGCTATTGGGTATCGATCTGGCGTGGTAATAGCATTCAATCGACGGTAGTCTCCGCAAGGTCTCCATTCGCCTGACTTTTTCGGCACGAGGTGTAGGGGGCTAGCCCAGGCACTACTTGACGGGCGACAAATGCCTTTTTGGACCATATACTCAAATTTTGCCTTCGCGATTGCGTATTTGTCGGGTGGAAGACGTCGTACCTTATCTGCGACTGGCGGTCCTTTAGTTGCAATGTGATGCCGTATATTGTGTCGTGCTGCCTCAAAATAATTTTTACACACTGTCAGACCCAGGAACTCGCGCAAAATATCATTGAATATTTTATTAGTTACGATTGATATTCGCGGCGCATTTGAATCACTAACACTAGCTGGAACAAACAGCGATGTATTTCTGTCTATAAGTCTTTTATTCTTTAAGTCTATTAGCAAATTAAAAGTTTTTAGGAAGTCGGCACCCAATATTGGTTGAGACGCTTTTGCGCCGCGAAAGTACCAGCGGAAACTGCGACGAAGTCCGAAATCTAAATTATTTTGTTTTTCACCGTATGTGTTGATCACGGAACCGTTCGCGGCATATAGTTTAAATTCGTCGGGTTTTACTTGTTTTCCACTAGTGTGAGGAACCACCGATATATCCGCACCAGTATCGACTAAAAATAGGAGTCCGCTTTTCCGGTCGCGTATAGTTAAACGGTGCTGTGCTGGCGTGTCATCGTGTATCGCACCGATTACCGACGACGAGTCTAGTTTTCCGACTGTAAAACGAAATTGCACGGCTGGCGGCACTTTCTCGCCTTTTTTTCCGAAACGGGCATGGTAAAAACACATATCATTTCTAAAGTTCCGGCTATTCGATCTCTTTCGTGAGCGAGAACGAGGACGCGACTGTCTACGAGCATTTGAACTTTGTATATTTGCTTCGATTTTACTTAATCGTTCACAAATCGATGCTAATGTACTTTGTTCGCGATTATTCGATTCGAGTGATATGGGGTTAGACACTGGCCAAGCGTTAAATTCGGCTGTAATTTTATCTGCAATTTGCGCGAGAACACTAGTTTCCACCTGATCGACTGTTGTCGAGAGGATTGCTCGACTGTTGTCGAGAGGATTGCTCGTACATGTGCAGGTAAACGGCGGATCCATAGTGATTTGACAGCATCTTCTGATCACCCGCCATGCCTTTCATGTCTCGATATAACTGAGATGGCCTTTTATCACCCAATTCCATCTCAGTCAGGACTTTCGTGAGACGAGATTGCCTAGTATCTCCAAAACGTGCAATGAGCTGTCTTTTGATCTCGTCGTACTTTCCGGTCGCTGGTGGACTTTCAACAATGTCGGCTACCTCCTCTAATATGGACGAGTCAATAGTTGTAATGACCAAGTTGACTTTCGCCGAATCTGTCACTATACGGTTGTTGAGGAATTGCCCTTCGATTTGCGCGAACCATAGCGTGGGTCGTCGTTGCCAAAATGGCGGCAATTTGATGTTTTGCACTGCGTCTAGTTTCGGGAAGAAATTTTCCGGTAGGAATTTAGAAGGATTTGTTGGGGTCGGTGTAGGAGTTTTCGGAGTCTCCGATACAGTAGCACCACGACGCGGTGTTTCAAGTTCACTTTCGCTCATTTTAATACGCGAGGTCACCGATTGTAGGTAGTTCTAAACACGATTCAACAGTGACTTCTTTATTCGTAGAACTCTCTAAAACTACATACATAGAAAAATAACCAAATGGTTGATATTAAAAGGAAAATTCATTTTTGTGATGGCAGCGCCGAATTACTGTTGCGGTGAGCTTCTATATTGAAATATATGTCGCTGCTACATGTACACTTAAACTTCGCACCGTTCTGCATGGTGTGAAATTTAAGTGGTAATATCATGTAGGTAGGTAACATTTTCTCTATTCAGAAATTTGTTTACAAATATTGGAACAGTGAACCTAGTACACATCCTTATTCATGCACTCAGAAAAATACTTCAATTTTTTGAGGAAAAATGAACATATCATCAAAGAAAATCGGTAATGATTCTGCGCCAAAGAAATATTTACTCAATCCAAAGAAAGGAATTTCTTCATTTCAAAGAACTGATATTGACTTTGCCCTGAGTAAAATATTGCATAGTTTCTAGGAAAAGTTTCCATAAATTTGGCATCAATCGGTTCGCCTACGATTACCGAAGCTATGCAATGTTGGACGCGGTTATTACTTGAATGAGGGCCGCTTGAGAACATCGCATATCGTTGGCACGCAAAAACTCTGCCTCCTTTCATTTGGTCAGCGCGGCTTATTTTGAAGGGAGTGAAAAAAAAATTAAAAAAAAAACTAAAAAAAAATATTTTTACGTGCCAAAGCAATATTTTGACCTTAGATAAATATTGTACTTGCAAAATAAGTATTTTTTTTAGGAGACACATATAGGAGAGAGAGAGAAGCCGGTATCAATTATTCCATTAATCTTCCTGTTAAGTGCCACATTTTTTTCTTTTTTTTCTGAAGCGCTAGTGTTATTTATGGCTTAGTCATCACATAAAGCTATACTGTGACACTTAATGGAGCGCTAGTATTAGGCCTAGTCGCCGGCTGTTAAGACAACTCAAGACAAACAATTCAACCCGAGCAATAAAACTTCATTAACAGCGGCGCAATTTGTTCGAAGAGTGAGTGCTTTACAAAATGCACATACCTGTGATGAAGAAACCCTTGTGTTGGCAGTGCAATCAAAGCTACAGGGTCCAGCCAAAATTTGGGTTGACGGGCTACAAGAAGTGTTCACAACCTGGCAACCGTTCGAACAGTCGTTGAAAAATGCCTTTCCACACTACGAGAGTGAGGCAGAAATACACATGAGTATGATGAACCGAGTTCGTGGAACCAACGAAGCGGTTGAAGATTATTTCTATGCAATGATTGCAAGAGGGTCGAGAGGCGGATTGAGTCAAGACTGCATAATAAAATACATCCGTAATGGATTACGACATAATGGTCTTCAGAATGCGATAGCCGGAGCTCACTTCGAAAATACGTCTGAGTTACCGAATGTAATTCATCGATACTTAGAAAATTCCCCGTATCAGTCAACTAGGCAAACTGAAAGAGCCCAAAAATCCATAGCATCGGTTTCGACAAACAATTCGTCATTATAGTAGATGTTCGATCAACCTCTAAGAGTGACAGAGAAGGTGCGAAAACCGGACCTAAGTGTTTCAACTGCAGGGAATTGGGACACATCTCTCGAAATTGTGCGAAAACAGCGGCGAAAACGTTGTGAAAAGTGTTATAGCACAGAACACATAACGTCAGCTTACTCTAGAGATGTGCAGACAGGTAACAATGTCCGAGAAATCTCTAGTTTGAAAAATGATGTTTTGTCTGGAGCCATAAAAAGGGTGTTTTTTTCTGAAAAGAGATTACCTCTACTTGCGTTCGTGGATCCAGGTAGCGACAGATCATTGATTGAAAAATCGACCGCCGAGAATATAGGAAATTTAGTCAGCTATTCGCCGATTGAACTAAGAGGATTCGCCGGTGGAGTGTTTACTTGCAAGTGGCTGTTGATGACGACGATTTCGATGTTCGGTTGTGTTGACGATGGAATGCTTACTTCGGATATTCTGCTCGGAAGAGATATACTGTGTAAGGCGGGATACAGATTAGTCATGGAAACCGGAGTCTGTCGCATCGAAGCGGCAGTTAGTTGCAGTACTGGTGAAAATTTGCTGCCTGAATAGATCGGAACTTTGAATGAAGTGTTGAATTCGTTCCAAACGTGCTTTGCGGAAAATCTTTCTCAACTAGGAGAATGTAAGATTGCCGAAATGGATATTCAAGTGAAAACGCTTGCGCTGATTAAAAGCAAACCATATCGAGTGCCATTTCCAAAGAGGGAGGTAGTACGGGGAAAAATCGCCCAGCTATTAGAACACAATATAATACGCCATAGTGAATCTGAATATGCTTCTCCAATCGGAGTCGTCAAAAAACGAAATGGTGAAGATCGTATGTGCGTAGACTACAGAGCAATAAAGTCTATCATAATCAAACGACCATTTTCAATGCCGATAGTTGAGGAGCAGCTGGCGTCACTAGCCGGTAATAAGTATTTTACAATACTGGACCTTATGTCGGGACATTATCAAATACCGATCATGGAGTCTGCGAGGAAATACACGGCGTTTGTTACGAACGATGGGCACTACGAGTTCAATCAAATGCCGTTCGGTCTCGTAACGGCACCGGCAGTGTTTCAAGATGTCATAAACCGGCTGGTTCAATAGATGCAATCAGGTGAAGCAGTTGTTTACTTGGACGATATTGGGCTTCCTAGTGCTACAGTGGAGCAAGGTATCGAACGTTTGCGAATATTTTTACAAGCTATCAAAGACGCAGGATTGACCTTGAGACGTAGCAAATGTAAATTTTTGGAATTTTGTATTGAAAACAAATTGCTTGTATCGCCGGGTGGATAACAAACTGTTATGGCTAGTACCTTCGGGTGTACGATGGCGCATTGTGAGAAACTGTCATGATGAACGTGGACGTTTTGCGTTAGCGAAGACATTGCAGCAAATTAAAAACCACTTTTGGTTCCCGAGAATGAGGAACTATGTTAAGAGCTATTTGGCCGCGTGCATCGAATGTTGCTACAATAAACGAGTCGCGGGAAAACAAGAAGGACAATTGTATGTGGGAGATGTTGTTCCCATACCATTCCATACTTTACATATGGACCACGTAGGCCCATTTAGACGAAGTCGACAAGGTAATTGCTACATAATTGGAGTTTCGGATTCGTTCAGCAAGTACCTTATCATGAAAGTTGGTAAGACAACAAAAGCGCAGCCGGTCATTAAGATGCTGAATGAACTGACGACATACTTCGGACTACCAACCAGGATTGTAACGGATCGCGTATACCGCAAAAGTATTCGAAGATTATTGTAGGCGTAACCAGATCGAGCACATAAAGGCTGCAGTACGTACCCCAAGAGGAAACGGGCAAATTGAGCGAGCAAATCAATCGATACTGAACTATTTATGTACCAAATGCGAAAACACCTCTGCATGGGACACGCATTTACGTGAACTACAATGGACAATCAATTTCCAGAAAAATTTGACTACGGGGCTCTCGCCGAATGAGTTGGTGTTTGATTTCAAATTGACGAATGTAATCAAAAATCGACTTGTTGATGCGTTGCAAGAAGACGACTTTGAAGTTGTTGATATCGCAACAAAAAGGACAGAAGCCGCCGAAAATATCAACAATGGAAGGTTCGTTTTGATGCTTCTCGTAAGACTTCCAAAATCTATCACGTGAAAGATCAGGTTGTTGTTGAAAATGTAGTGCCAGCTACGGGTGAGTCACGAAAATTGGAACCGAGATTCAAGGGCCCATATGTGGTGGGACGCGTGCTTGAACGAGATTGCTATCTGCTACGAGATGCTGCGAAAGGACGCGGAAATCAAAGGAAATTCGAGTCAGTTTTTGCTTCCGGTCGGATGAAGCCTTGGTGCCAGTTATCTCCAGAGTTAGATTCGCTGGATGCACAAGAAGATTCGGCAGATGACGATTCTGACGCCGAGGCGGCTAAGCGTCAGGAAAGGCCGAATGTCACGCTGGCAACACGACGAGAGTAGGGAAGCCAGTCTCAACAAGGATCGCGAGTTGAACGGACGTGTCGTGTTTTACTTTTACTGTCTAGTCAAGAAGAAAATAAAGTATTGTTGTGTCAAATTAATTCTCGCCTGTTTCTTTGGTTTTTATACTGGCTTAGTGCTTTTTCTGACAGCAGATATAATTTGAATAAATATGGTACAATATGGTACACAATATTGATACAAATTACTGACATCAAATAAAAGTTTATTAGATTTGTGGAAAATTTCACATCTCGTAAACAAGTAAATATTTTTTTTGATTCTCGGAAACATATTTTTCTGTGTGTGCATATTGTCCGGTCTGATGCATCTTGCCCATGATTTCATGGGCAGACCAAATAGGTTTGTAAATATTATCGGAGCCAGCACCAGACCTTTTTTCAAATCACTTCGACTCGTTACGTAGATTCGACATCCTTTCGAGCGGCCTTGAGGTAGGACGAAGCCCTCATAAACTCTCGGACATCATCATAAAACCCTCATTAAACCCCCAACAAATAGGTGAGAGCCGACGAAGAAAGCCATTTATACTCTTGTGCTTGCCATGTTTTGTCATGTTGAAAACAGGCGAGAATAGGCGAGGTGACCATTTACATTGTCGGCTCGCCAACAATTGCCGAGAGTGTAATTTCGGCTTTAGAGCTTCAGCCTTTCTTCCAATGCCATATGGATCAAAATTGAAATTTATTCAGGATATTTGGAGTCTCAAAGAACCTACTTCCCTTGGAAAGCTGATCATAGAGTGCTGAATGAATGGAAATCCTGCTCACCATTCGAACGAATAACGGCATTATCCTTCGTAATTGCATTTTCATATCCTTCTGATTATTTGAGACATAAATCATGCAATCATCACCAGACTCGTTTTTATTGCCGGACGCGATAATAAAACTTCCGTTTAAATAAATTCGAAAGGAGACTACGTCTGCATGGCATATGAAACATTATTTTCTTTTATTGATGGCCAAACTGCTATGTACCTAGGATTCGAGCGTTAACAAAGAGAATAATCGATTGTGCGTTTATTTTTATAGCTGCAACTTTTCTGATAGGTGCAGGATCCATTGTTGATTTTTTCAGTGAAAACTTTAATTTTTTGTTGAAAAATGATACAAGTGCCTGTTCGATTCGCCCACAAAAGAAAATTTCCATCGTAATTTTTGGCGCCTCTTTGTCATTTGAATAAATTTTCGATGTGGTGTGAGCCTTGATGGCAAGGAAAATGATGAGATGGTTGGCAAAATCGATTCGAAATAGTTCGTGATTGAATCGAAGCAAAAACGAAGACAATTTATGAGCGACATAAAATATAGCTTTGTTCTTAATAATATTCGTTTTGTCGTCGCCGGAGTCATTGTCGTGTCATTTATGGGCGCATAAATTATATAGCCAATTGAATGGTTAATAGAATTAATAGCTGAGCGGATGTGTGTGCGTGGCACTTGGAGGATGTCGAGAGGAAGTTTGATTCTCATTCGAATCTCTGCGATGGATGTGAAGCTCATGCTGAATGAAATGAAGAATTGTGTCTAGCTTCTCATGCTCGATGATTTACTGCTGCTGTTAGAAAATAAATATTTAATTCAATGAATTGGAAAATTCAGAAATGTTCGAATAAAATAATAAAATGCCCTGAATAGGATACGAAAGTTCATTTCGTCAGTTAATTTGATTCGTCCTTGGTAAACATTGTAGAAAATTAATGAAGAAGCTTAGTTGTAAGATGCTTGACTATTATCATAGAAATTGAGCAATTAAATTTTATTTTTCCTAGAAGTATTTATTTATATGTATAATACTTTTTTTTTTTCAGATATTGGTGTTATCTGGATTGCCAAATACGCGGCCAATACTGGTTGATTTTGCCTATTTGTTGACGAAGAATCTGTCGCTATTGGTTTGTGGTCATGTGTTGCGCGCATCAAGTAGTCAGAAATACAGGAATTTTCTACAGGATAGAGCAAATATATGGTTTCAGAGACACCATGTAAAAGGATTTTATTCACTTGTTGACGATGAGGATTTCGATTCGGGATGCCGTGCCTTGATGCAGGTAATAATCGCAGGTTTTGGAGATTGAAATCCACGCTATTTATTTATTTCGCTATCGATAAAATCTAAATATAGCGTTAAAAAATCTAAATTGAAGCATAATAATGTGTAAAAATATTTCGAAGAGAAAAGAGAAAGAAGCTGTCTGAAAAAAATATTGAGAAAGTTGAAATGGGAAGAAATTGCACATTCTTCTACGTGTTTTGAAAAAGGGGATTTGTAGATGAGAAAAGTCAGGAAAATAGGTTTTGTTTAATATGAAAAAATAGTAAGGGAAGTAAAAAAATTGAAAGGGAATGGAAAACTCAAAGATGCACTCATTAGAAAGTCGGCAAAATATTACGGTCTAGTAATCCGAACACAAAAAATGACATAAAGAAGGCTATAAAGGTCACATATTAACTTTTTGAATTTGGCTAAGAGTAATAAATTTTCAAACACCTATTAGAGATGACCTATTTTTCATGCCAAATAAATTTGTAATTCATGTAATAATTTATCATACTCCTACTGCGGATAAAATACGTTCATTGACATTAGTCGCGTTTTTTTGCACCTATGCAGAGCAGATTAACGTAGGGCTGCAGAAAAACGATCCCGAGCAGAAAAATTGTTTTGTTCGAAAATGTTGCTGCATTCGCTGAGCTTTCGCTTAGGTTGGTTGTTAAATTAGAATGACGAGATCGTACTAGTGTTTTACATCAATACCTACAATGAAGCTTAAATCGATGGTCCAACACTAGGACAGCACCTATTAATTTTAATAGGCAACATCGTATTGTGCACTACAATACTACCATTTTTGATTAAACCTATGGAGACTAATTTATCAATGGAAAGATAGCATACCTATCTTCATATAACTTGTTATAGCCCACTTACTCGGGTCCAGGCGGAGTGTGCGCCTTCACCACACTACTCCTAAGCAAGCGCTGCATCCAGAAATGATTGACGGCCAACTAACCTAACATTTCTATAGCAGTTAGCATATAAACCACAGCCCCTGCGGAGCTCCCACTCAGGGGGCCTCTCCCAGTGGCAGGATATACCTTCGAAGTAGGTATGGGCTACACCTGCCCCCGCAGTACCGATACTTAGTCATATAGGTCGAGCAAACCAAGTGACTTTTTTCTTTCGGGTGAAGCTGACATCTTTTTGTATGAAGGAATGAAATCCTTATTCATACAGATGTGCTCTGGAGCACTTGTCCATAGTTGTGCCTTAAGGCCAGGACCTAATGTGTCACGTATGGTCTCAATATATATTATGTTTAAACATATATGAACTTATTCATGCATTTATAATTTGCCAGTGAAGGTTTACCAGACATCGATATTGCTGCATCTAGCGCTTTCCCCCCACTGGTGTAATTAGAATGACAGATAGAAAAAACCTGAATGAAATCTTATCTGGGTTTTAATTAAAATCATTCATAAAACTAGTCTGCCGATACGAAACAGTTCGCCGCTGCCAAACAGTGTTTCTCTACCAAACAGTTTGCCGCTGAGAAACAGTTTTTCATTCGCAAACTGTTTTCCACTGCGAAACAGTTCGTTTCAACAATCGAAAAATGGTTTGTTTCAGAAAAACGAAAAACGATTCGTTTTTAAAAATGAAATAGATTCGTTTTAGAAAAAATGATTGGCTATAAAAAAATTGTTCGTTCTATAAAAACAGTTCGTTTTATAAAAACAATTCGTTTTAGAAAAACTATTCGTTTTAGAAAAATTTTTCGTTTTAAAAATGCTGTTCGTTTTAAAAAAATGTTCGTTTTAGAAAAACAGTTTGACGCTATTTGGAAAAACTAATCGTTCGTTTTGTTACAGCCAAACGTTTTTTGCAAACTGTTTGTCGTTTTTAAGTCCATCAATAATTGAAACATTGAAAAACAGTCTGCACACTACGAGATTGGATGTAAAATAATTGACGACTACGGTGTGCTATGACAATTCATTCAATTAAAACTACCAGTTTCTTAATAGTCAACAGCAGTGGTACGAACCGTTTAGAACGCTCTTCCCGTTATCAGCACACTTTGCATGTAAGCCCATAAACAACCGCTGTCTAGCAAATTCTGCTTCAGTGACGTGACATGTGCAGGATTTTGTTGTTGTATTCAATGTACTTAATAAAATTTGATCTGCTTGGTTGTGTAAAAAGACGCATTTACACGATAGGAAAGCGCTGGAGTGTTGATGCATTATTGAAAGTAGGTCAGACCATGAGCATATTTGAGTAAATAGAAATAGAACCATTCAACAAAAAATAAATATGTAGAAATAGAACCATTCAACAACAAAATTCTTATATGCGTACATGTTTTCCCTCGGTGGGTGTAATAATAGTCCTATAGTTTTAATTTCGAATGGACTGCATGTAATAAACTTCTCCTTATAAGTAAGTTTTAACAAGCTTTCACAACATAAATTGTTCAAAAATATTTGCAACTATGAAAATATTTCAAGAATTAAAGCCAAATGAAAATATGTTTTCGTAAATATTCACAAGTCTGCAAGATTCCCAGCCGCATACTTTACAATCCACCTGCCATAACATCAAAATGCAAACTACTAACAGAAACAGGACTACAATCCATTTCAATTCACTCATTTGAAAGTATTCAACGTCTAACCATTACATTTATTCATTCCAGGCGACCGGTATTGGCAAGCTGAAGCCCAACATACTGTTGGTCGGCTACAAGGTAGACTGGCAGAGCTGCGATAAGAAGGAGTTAGATCAGTATTTTGGTGTCATGCACAAAGTAAGCCACTTTTTTTTCCGTTTAAGTCTGGCAGACTCATTAGCTGTGTCGCTAACAAGATTGTTCTTTGTTTCTATTGCATTACAGGCCTTAGATATGTATTTAGCTGTAGCAATTTTAAGAATAGATAAAGGACTAGATTACGCGCAAATTCTCGGTGAGGACTCACCCAAAAACATAGCTGATATTCCGCGAACACTGCAAGCGAACGACAGTTCAGCTGATTTACTGGCGACCGAGAAGAATGCCCATGTTCATGGCAGCATGGATTCGCTGAGCCGGAATGTGTCGCAAGGTAAGTTGCCGTAAGTTTGATGCCGAAAGAATGGTGTTTCGTGGTGGTGGCTGCTTTTAAGCTAAGCAGGTTCTAATTAGATTGCTTGGAATGGCAGTGTTGGGATTTGTTGCTGTTTTTCGTTAACAGAAGTGATCCGTTTAATGATCTTCGTTTCAATTCATGTCGAAATGCATTATTTTGGATAAAATAGTTTTAAGGATGAACTAACGGGTTCATATTGCATATCAGAGTTATTATTTTTTAAGGTTGTTGCGATTTGGGTGGAAATTGTTAGCGTTAGCAACTAACCCTTTTGGAGTGTTCCAACAATTAATTAACCTTAAAATTATCAAATGATAAAATCTTTGATTTTATAATTTTAGCTAAATGCGCGTAACTGTGTCTAGATGGTTTGGCTAATATTACAATTGCTAGAAGATTAATCTCACCGCCATTCAAAAATGATTGTTGTGTGAAATGGCTAAATGTTTTTCCATATTGAATTCGATTACTAATATTTCTATGAAAGTAAGAAAAATACTGGTACATTGATTCCTAGATCACTGGAATCAAGTGATCTTGTAATTTTTGCATATTCTTGCAATTGATTCCTCGAAAAATGATGGTGAAATTTTCGTATTCGCCAATAACTGTGCAGTTTTTAGTAAAAGTTAACAAATCCTTTATAAGAATACCAACTAAGAAATACACATATGTAGGTTCACAAAAACATATAAGTAAATATACCTTTTATACATGTACTGGGGGTAGAATCGCAAGCAAAACACTTAATTTTCACTGAAATATTGAAGATAACTCGTAACAAAAGGGTTGAGAAATTCTATAAAAAGAAGTTTCATTGGAAGAAAATGTTTCAATTGGTGAGCTGAGAGCTATCCGCAACGAGCAAACCATCGACATTTATGTGTAAAGCGTCCCACACACCGTCAGTTAACCTTTAGGCCGTTGTCTTATACGATTATCGAAGGGCCAACATCTCACACCACCACACATTTACCCACCGACTGCCTGCAGGCCAATGTAGGAACCGCAGTTGTGTGCCTGAAGACGCTACACACTGTGTAGCCCATGCCTGCAGACTAATACCGTAGATTTTAGCTTGCAGGCCGTGTACTGACAAAAAACTGTTCGAGCAGAGGGCCCCATACATTTCAGTTTTTGACTAAATGCGTCGTCGTAAACGTTGCGCTTTGTACTTGTTATCAGTACTTTGTGAAGACAAACCAGACAAACAAACAATACCAAAATGATGGTATGTATGAATCATCTGCTGAAGATCCAGATTTAGAGTTTTTTACTTTTTTCAACTCCTTCCTAAACGAACTTTGCAAATTGTTGATTTTTTTTTTACCGTATCTACAGTCGCACAAAGAAAAGTTTTTTTGTAAAATTCCAACAAAACACCATATGCTTCATCATTTAGTCTTTTGTTTGAATACGTATCATCTTTAACTTTCCACAGACATTGATATTGACTAAACAACTCAATAAACGCGGCAATAAAAGAGGATTTGTTGTCCATGGCTTCGTTCAGTCCAAAAGTACTTGATGAAAACAATGCAAAAAATGACCTGCCGTCCGACTGCCAGGGACTAATGAATTTGAACGTGTCAGTACACACGCCTGCAGGCCGACTGACAGTGAGTGGTGGAATGAGCTTGAGGCATAGATTGACCAGGTTCATGTCTGTTGACTAAACTGTCGTTAGATCTTTACCTTTTGCCTTGCACACATCTACAGTCCACTTCAACTGCAGTCCGCGATCATCAGGTGAACTGATGTGTGTGTGGGCAGTTTCGATGGCCTGATAGACCAATGTCTACAGTTAATCTGACAGTGTGTGGGACGCTTAACAAAATCACCATCTTCATTTGCTATTTCATTTTGAAATGAATTCTGATGTTGGTCAATTATTATCGGATGAGAAGAAATTTCATTAGAGCTCAAACTCTTCTTGCTGATTCGCAAATCAAAAGTATTCTTTGAAAATTGAATTTCTAGTTGATTGGAATAGTTTGTATTAGGCAGCACTCTATATTTTTTTAAAAAAAATTATTTAAAAGTAATTAGTTGTCCTGAATTGTCGAGACTTTTTTTTATTAAACCCGCTCTGTGAGATTCCATATTGACGTTCAAAGAGTTGTCAGTTACATGCGAGTTTCCTTGATAGGCATAGGAGTATACAAGGGATTACGTGTGTTAGCTTTGACTTATAATGTACTTTACTGGGATTTTAATTAAGTCGCACTGGAGGAACTAATCTCTTATGGACACAATGCCTATAAAGACGCGTCAGAAGTAGTGTTTATCACTTCTTTCCTAAAATTTTGTCTATCAAGGAATTTTATTTTGAAGGAAAAATGACGAAACAATTCCGACTTGACATAGTATTCACGACGTATTCGCGTCGAAAAAGTGCATTTAGTAACATTTGGGCGTAAATTGTTAGTTGGGAAAATGGCATTCCGTGTATTTGATTCGAGGATGGATTTGTTGAATATTCGAAAATTTTAAGCTTTCATATATTTCTACATAACTTTTCTAGTGGTTTTCACCCACACTGGGCGCTAAAAGTTTTGTGTAAACGTTTAAGTGTTTTGCTGCAGCTTGAAGTTTAATCGTACGTATTTCAAGCTAAACCGATGCAGCAGTATGACTGTTTATGAAAATTGTCTCATCCTCAGGTGATGCATCAAACTTTTATTGTAATTTCTACAAATTGTCCGTCAATCAGATTTCTTTCGCGGGAGTGTGAGCATATATTAATATTTCAACATCAACCTTATCATAAATTCATTTCCGTTCTCGTCCAAGAACGAATGGGAAATTTATTAAGAGCACGTCATAGCCATGAAACTCCAGTGCCTAATCACAGAGGGAGCGTGTCTGTCTCTTGACATTTGTAGAACTCGTTCATCATAAATATCGTCCTGGCTGTACAGTTATTTTCAGCTTGGTAGTGTAGACTGGACACAGAAAAACGTTATTCCACCAGCGTCAGAGAACTACGTGCAAGCTAACGGTAAAACAGTTTTATTGATTTCCACTTAACAGGCGTTTGCAGACATGTCCGACGATAATGCACCTTGTTAAGTGTGAAAAGAAGCCTAGTGAACTTTCATGAAAGATTACATTGATATGAAAGCTTATAAAAATATATTGTTCCGATACAACATGTCGAGTAGAAGGCGGATACAGTGTGGTAATGAATTGGGTGGAATGACGTTTCCATGGAGGATGTAGTTGCGACTAGGACTGAGTACTTATAAGGGGCGGTGTTGAGGTGGCGTTAATAGCATTTTGAGCGATTCTGTTATCTATCATTGTGCTCTAGACAGGAGGCGTTCAGGAGGTGGTTGTTTCAGAAATAAATTATTGTTGTGACGCTTAATATGAATATAAATAAGGTATAATCAGTTTTTTGATTATCCTTTCGAATTTAGGCTGATGTTTTTTTTCATTTTGAGCTGCAATTATTTAGTTCTGAGATGATTTGTTTTTCTGGCCCTCTGGCAGTAGCTGGGTTGTTGCAATCTAATGCTGTCAGCATACTCATTCGATTCTTTAAGTAAATGATAAAAACAACAGCATTTCTGTTCTGCTGATTGTCTCCAATGCTTTCCCGCAGGCGCTATCTGATTACGTCATTCAAAGAACAATAAAAATACCATGAAAGCTAACTAAATAATTTCACACTTATTTCTATCCTTAAATGTTTCTTTTTTGCTTTCACATCCACAAATTATGCTCTGAGGGTTAAATATTTAAGATCTGGTCGAAAAGTTTCAGATAAATTTGTTTATGTCATAAGTCGCCCATTGAAATCAAATGTCATGTCGCTCCATGTAAATACCCAGATAAATCAGCCAGTCGATTCTAGCTTTCGTTGGAAAATATTCTCTGAATAGCATTTCATCTCCAGGTTCTCTACAAGCATATAGGATCGTGGAGATAAAGTGAAAAGTGTTGTGCAAATAAAATGACTATATCCTTGTTCTATCCTTTCAACTGGCAGAAGGTATGTAACATGAATTTCAATTCGAAATCTCGATAATTCACCACACCGAAATTCACATATTGAATACGTCTACACGCGTGCAATACTAATACACTTTCACACGGCACATACGAGAATGATGTAAATCAACTCTATTTTAACTGAATTTGAATGTGTTTGATACATTACTCTAGTCCGACCCTATTCATAGCATGAATCACTTCGAAATGTGTTTAATCAATATTTGGAGTATTTGCTTCTTGCATGAATGTTTGCGAATGCTTAGCATGTATCTAGTTAAGTATTTTGCACTTTAGTGGCACATGCATGAGTTTATATGATTATACGCGTGACTATTATTATTAAATGTAGATACGAGAATGATTGAATCAATTAATTTAATCATTATAATCAATTTTGTTTTTGCATGTTAATTAGCTGAAGATGAATCGATATCGAGATCGGGAAAACCAATGCCGAAATGTAAGTATGTTAATTACTGCTAATCAATTTAGGTTAGGCTAAGATTGTGATCGAGAGTTCCAATTTAGTAAATCGGCGGATTATTCCAAGAATAAATTGACCCCCTTTTCCTTGTTTTGAGAACATTTGAATTTATGCTATCAAAAGAAATTAAAAATAAGTTGGAACAGGATAGCATGTCACTTCAAACTTAAAACGTCAAATATCAACATCAAACTTAATTTCAAACTATGAGTGAATTTATCTTGTTTTTGTCGCAACCCGATGATAGATTGATTATTTTTGGCAATATTTTATTCAGGTAAAACTGTATATACCGATAAATGGTTCTTATTATTTATAATATAGACTTGGTTGCATCATAATTATTTATCATTATTGTTAATGAATTTGACCCACTTCAAAGATTGTGGATGACCCTTCACATATTCAATTCAGTATTTGCGCATATGTTTCTACACCAAAAATGAAAATACGACAAGCATGCATAGGTATACACAGTTACTCGCAAAATTGAGCGTACACCCATATAAAAACTACACTTCCTCAGAAGTAAAGGTAATAAAAAACGTTTACCGTAAAAATATGTTTATATTTCTAAAATTTGTCCTTTGCTGAGCTTATTCAACTAAACACAAACAAAATAAAATAACATAATTTAGTTTGTTAACAGAATAACCAGGTATCACTGAAATTCCACAAACACAAAATTTAGCGTACACTTGGAAAAACCTTGGACTCACTGATCTAATTCCTGGAATTTGTTTCGCTTTAAAATATACCGCTAAGTTCAATTCCTAGCATGCAGAGTTCGTGAAATTTTCTTGTGGTTTGGAAGTGAACTATTAGATAATTGTTTAGAGTTCTGTTGTTAATTGGGAAAATGGGAGCTAAGCGAAAGCAAACAGAAATTTCGACTAGAGAGCTTATTGTTAAGCTGTGCCGCAAGGGTAAATCATTTCGGGAGATAGGAGAAATTGTTGGGCGGACACATTCTACAATTCAAAAAATTATAAATAATAGGATATACGAAAGAACCTTAAAGAACAGGCCTGGAAGAGAAAGAAAGAAAATTCTTTCACAACATGATGGACGGCTCATTGTTCACAAGGTAAGGGCAAATCCTAAAACAAGTGCTTCGAAATTGCCTGCGGAAGTGCTTACGACGCTTAAAAAAGCAGTTTCGACAGAAACGGTTCGTCGTGTTTTGCGTCGTAATAGTTTGAATGGAAGAGCTGCTCGAAAAAAGCCATTCATATCTGTCGCAAATAAAAAAAAACGTTTGGAGTTTACAAAAACACATGTAAATTTGCCTCACAGCTTTTAGGAGAACGTCATTTTCACAGATAAAACAAAAATTAATTTATTTTGCTCTGACGGGAAGGAAATAGTATGGAGAGAGCCTAACACGGAACTCAAGAAGAAAAATCTTAGTCCAACTGTGGATCATGGGGGTGGTAGTATTATGCTGTGGGGCTCTATGACTGCAAGTGGAACCGGGAATTTGGAATTTATTGATTCGACTATAGACAAAATGAAATACCTCGATATACTAAAACGGAATCTGCATCAATCAGCACAAAAACTGAATTTATCTCCGGAATTCTGCTTTCAACAGGATAATGACCCGAAGCATACTACCCACATAATTCATGAATGGCTTTTGTACAATGTCCCAAAACAACTAAAAACTCCACCACAGTCCCCACATAATTCACGAATGGCTTTTGTACCATGTCCAAAAACAACTAAAAACTCCACCACAGTCCCCAGATCTCAATCCGATCGAGCATCTATGGCATGAAATAAAGAACCGCCTGATAAGTATGAATCCTACGAACAAAAATGAGTTGACACACAAGATACGGGAAGTTTGGGAAAACATTCCTTTTCCTTATACAAAAAAGTTGGTAGAATCAACTCCACGGTGGTTACAAGCTTTTGTAGATGTATAATAAAAGGAGGTTATACAAAGTATTAAGTTTATGAGTGTTTTTATTTTTTTATTTTCCTGAAATATTTTTGTGAAGTGTACGCTCAATTTTGTGAATTGTTATTTTAATGGAATTTTTGTTTTAATATAATAATCTTTTATTTGTTTGCTTTGCAAGCATTCCTTGAAATAAGGTAAACACTTTATTTACAGAAAGATTTTTGATAAAAACATTTTTTAACGTGTCAATTGCAACGAAATACGTTTTTTGGCTGCCTGTACGCTCAATTTTGTGAATAACTGTATGTGATTTATTCAATGTTCTTGATCAGTTATATCTCTTCTCAGAAAATGTTTCGTGGAATTGATCTCCGGGTATCGTTTTGAGTTCAAGAACTATTATCGATGCGATAGAAATCGAGGAAATAGTCATAAGAAATTTTTGAAAGGTTGGAGCCTACTTTTAGTTGAGGAAATCCGATCGCAAATTCATTGGTACATTTTATTGATTAAGTTATAGCAGTCATCGGCATCTTGGGCGAAGAATTTGAAGATAGAAATGTCGTTTAGATGGTTCAATCCTGAAGTTAAATATTTTCCATATGTAATATTATCAGCAAATTTTGGTTTCGTACACCAAACTATTGTTGATTGCCTTTTTTATTTTATAAATACAATCGTATAGTGTCCGATCTATGTTTAGGCAGTAGTACGTCGGTGAGAACTTCAGTACTTCATTTTATGCAGTGCTCGTCGCTTTGCTGCCCTGATTCGCATAAACGTTCTAAAATAAACTATCTACATTTTAGCGCTTTCGAGATATTCGCTGATTTGTGTTTCGATTTGTATTGGAGATATATGGTGAGTGCATTTTTCAATATGGATTTTAACATACTTCGACAAAAGATAGGTGTTTCAAATTTCGCAGGATGATGTAATAGAGTATGTAGTTTTCGAGTCCGATATTAGCTCAAAAATGACAAAAATGTAGATTGAACGTTTATGCGAATCAGGGCAATATGCTACGTAAAATCCGTAAAATTCGTACGAAGTACCATAAATGCTCTAATGGTAGCGCAGAAGTCGTTTGAAACAGCAAAAATTTCCAATGCTATATACAGATAAAATTTTATTCATAACGTGTTTGAAAAGGGAAAGCATGAAAATTTTAATAAATTACAGGAACTGTGTGGACATTTTAAAAAGTTCTTGAAAAAATAAGTATTGAAGCGCAATTATTTTTCAAGGACTTTTCTAGAATTTTCACACAGAAAATAAAAGCTTACAAAATTAACTTGAACATTTTGGTGGCACAAAAATTCAATTAGTACAAGAAACAGTCTTAATGGCTAGAAAGACTGAATATTTTATTTAAAATGAAAAAAAATTCATACATTCAAAAGTATGAACGCAAGTTTGGAAAAAAAATATTGTTTTCGGTTGGATGTTAACATTATGTTTAGACGTTGAAATAACTTCAAAAGGAGACATACGTCCAACATTGCCGCAAGCGACGTTTCGCGAAAAAATTGAAGTGTGCTTTGAAATAAAATAAATAATTTTTAAATATTGAATTTCGAATGACTGCGATCTGAATTTATTATCGGAATTAACAAAAGCTGCTATGGCTTCTTCGGTTGAAACCCCCTTTAAAAAAGACATCTACCCAATCTTCCGGGAGAGATTCGTTAGTGGTCGTAAATTGATCGAATCCTGCCAAATTTTGAATGTCTGCTGGCATATTTGAATTCTAATCACCTTGAATTTGACGATTCCGCTTTCAATCCTCAAATTTCGAGGGAACTCAGATTTCCAAAAAAAAATTCGTAATTGTAAGTGGAGGCACTTTATTCCAAGCAGATTGTAATCAGCAGAGAGCTTCAAATGTAGAAACTAATTTGTTGGGTCTGAAGGACGCTCAGTATAGTGAAACTTCGCTCAATGTAAATTCTTCCCAACGATCTTGTCTTTTGGCTTTTTCTATGACCAGCAAATATTTTTTTTCGCCACTTAAGCACTGCAATTGCCACGCGTTCCTTTGAAGGTTTTCCATTTGTACATTTTTATGAATTTAAGGCATAGAGATTTTTGTGGTGTTGCTCTAAAAAACAATTCTGTTTCATCAAGGTTATACAATTAATATTTGAAGCATCAGAGCCATGACACAGCATTCTTAGCTGTAACTGAAATTCCTGAACTGTCTTAATCAACATCAGCTTCTCCGCCACAAAGCGTGCCGTAGTGAATATTGCAGTACTTCTTAATGGATTCCAGCTTTCCGTTTGATGCCTTGAAATCACAAAGTTTTAGTTTTGTAGGAATTAGACGGGCTTTACTATGAAGTATCTGGCCGGATATTGGAAAATTTGTGGAGCGTGTCCTAGAAGACTATGGATACAACAATTTTTCTATCTGGTAGTATGGTTCTCCAACCTTATTTAATTTCCGTTTTAGTTGGTTTTTGTTCCTTAAATACGCTGCACCTGACTCTAACTAATTTTCAAGCCATTGGCAATTTTTCTTTGGATGAGCAATTGTTTATCAGATGACTGTCTTACTTCTAACTTTTTGAGAAAACTTAGCTCGTTGTATTTTCCGCTCATATTAGATTTTTTTAGTTGTTTCGACGTTGTCTGATCAAACGTTTATATATTAAAATCATAATTATGAAATGAATTGCATTGATACTTGCTAATAAAGGGAAAACATACAATAATGCTCAAATAAATCAATATTTTATTATTATCAGAATATCAATAAAACTCAAGCTATCTGTAACGTACCGAGTTAATAATAATAATAATAATAAATTTATTTCCATAATGCATATTAAGTACAATAAAATAGCGAACAATAACGATATTTCAGTTAATATAACAGCTACGACTAAATAAATTAACTCATTAAATAGTTAGTACATCCATTATTCAATCAATATTAGTTATGCATATGGATAGGTACCTCCTAGCTAATGCTGTGTTGAGTATAATTTAAGGTGCAATAAATGACAGGTGATGAAAATATTACTCGGTTTAAATTTTATTTTGCTGGCTCCTATGTTACGTTTAAAAAAATATATCAAGCTTGTCCTAGTACAGTACGGAATAAAATATGATTCAATGTCTTGCATAGAGAATAGCCAAAATTTTAAATGTTTTAGAAATTGAACACGTTAACTATAGATGATATTAAGCTGACAAGGGAGTTAAACAATTTTGGTGCGTAGGACTTGGAAGACCTTTTAGAAGCTTCCAATGTAGGAAAAGGAACTGAAATTTGGTTTCTTGCTTGCAACCTACTCGAATAAACTTTAGCACTACCTCTCATGTGGTCCCCTCTAACATAAAAAACCTCTTAACACACGATAAACAAATAAATACCTTAGAGAGATCACCTTTCAAGATATTCAAAATTAGAAAAGATCTTTGGTATCTACTAACTTCTATTATTATCCTGACTATTTTTTCGGCAAGATGACAACAGGTTAAATCGAAGAAAAAAAGTTTCCGCCCCAAAGTGCTAGGCCATACCACAATTTCGACTGAACTATAGCATAGTAGACAGAACGAAGTACGGAGATAGGACATATATATCTTAAGCAATTATACACATTAAATAAGTTTTCAGCAGAAACTTATACAGAAATTATACGAAAAATTTTCTTGAGCTTGAACAGCTGATATTTTTCTGTAAAACTGGTTTTTTACACTTTTTCATGTTGAAATTGTTTTTGGTCCGATTAGCAAGTACTAATGAACAAATTTTTGTGAAGCTAATCTGGTTCACGCTCCAATTTTAGAGGCTGCCCGATTACAGAGTCAATTTTCTTCAAAAAATGGTATGTGCGGTGATGTTATAGTTCAATTGTTCAGGTGGTTCGATCATACAGTGTCCCGATTAGTAGGTTTTACTGTATATCCCAAATACAGTATTTTATAAAAATATATAGCCCAAAAATCGCCAACCCGCGAAATCAAAAAATGTCCCGCCAATTCAAATTTTAGATAGCCCAATTCGCGGGAAATAGCCCAATCTGGCCACACTGCATACAAGTGTCTGGACCTGTTGTCACTTGGTTACCATCTCCCATCCAAAATTGACAAAGAACGGGTTCGCTTTGGTCGCGGCGCTAATGCGAAAGCGCAGTGGGCAGCCTATCTCAGCCAAGTGGCTGTCCTATTAAAGATGGTTGCCAAGGGCATACTATATGAATCGCATACTGATTCAGTCGTTCTCCTAGGTCAGTTTGCAGAAACAAAAGCGCTGTAAATTTGACTTCGGGTCCGTATGAGAGCTATAAAGCCAAAAATGCCTGAGAGTCGAAGGGCACTCCATCATAACTCACCCCGAAGAACAGGAACACTTCCTCCCAGATTACTTATTATTTTTCATCCCACGCAAAAAAGAGCACAAATGTATCGTATTTCAACAATTAATCAGTTATATGAGCTATTCGCAGAAAATATCTTCTCCAAAACTTTGTTCGAAAGTTATTGTTTTGCAAGTAAACTTGCGAAGAACAGGATGTCATCATTAAGTATGTTAATTAAACACTTTCATTAATGCAATCTTTCATAAATGAGAAATTTAGATTATCACAAAAAGGCTTATTTGTAATTGAGTTCTCCAATATTTGTCCAACAATAATGAAAAGAACTCGAACTAAAACAACAAAACTCAATTATCGCCTGCTAAATGAATATTCCATCAACACTCGATAATCGCTCCTACACACCGAATCATTTCAAAACAAACATTTCAATTTCTCGCTTATTTTATTCAGACCGTTACCGGGTCCGTTCCAGTCGAGCGAGAAACAATCCATTTTCCAAGCTTTTCGTATTTCATCAACTTAAATTCCGTTTACGTTTGCAGCGAGCAGTACGAGCGACCTATCATTCACAGCCGCTTCGCAGATTAAAGCCCAGGAAGTTTCCGTTCTACCGGATCCATTAGATCCGAAATCAACTTACGTAACGGTAAGTGAGTGAGCCAGTCTGCTTTTCGATCTGTTGCCACACACAGACTCTGGTTCACATAGCTTTAAGACGTCGTTTTGTAAAACGGTCGTTTCATTTAACCATTCTTCGCTTTATTACTCGGCAGTCGAGCCTATCGCGGAAGACGAAGAAGTCCCGGGATGATAAATCAGCTCTGTACAAAGGTCCCGGCGGTGTCGAGTTGCCGAAAGACGTCCTGAGTGAATTAACACAGTTCACGCGGAAAAGAAGTCACGCCGTTATAGACGTGTGGTGGCTTTACGACGACGGTGGACTCACCTTGTTGCTGCCGTACATAATCAGCACACGGAGAACCTGGCAGTCGTGCAAACTGAGGTAAGTGCTGAGGTGAAAGGTTTGGTTGGTTGTGGTGGCTTATCGTTGAGTTTCGGAGTTTATACGATAATTATGGATTGTTGTGGTTGGAAGTTAATAATTGTTCTGCTGTTCATTGCTGAGCAAAGAGCGCTTTTTACGTGTTCTAAACTTTGACTGCATATGAAATTGAAGCCGAACCATAAAAATGGGAATAATGAGTGTTATTTCGTTCGCAGGGTATTCGCTTTGGCAAACAAGAAGGCAGAGCTTGAGTATGAGCAACGTTCGATGGCCAGCCTGTTGGCCAAGTTCAGAATTGATTACTCGGATTTACAGCTGATCCCCGACATCACGAAAAAGCCCCAGGAGAGCACAGTCCAGTTCTTCGACGAGCTTATCAAGGACTTTGTCGAAGCGGACACATCGCCGACAGGAAACGATGAATCAGAATCAGGCAAGTCAACATTTGGTCCTTGAGGGATCGTGAATACTTACCTCTCCGTCCATTTTACTTTTTAGCTGGGCTAATTACGGAAAGCGACCTTCTGGCGGTGCAAGATAAGACCAACAGGCATCTGCGACTCAGAGAGTATTTGCACGAAAACTCGATGAAATCGGACTTGGTAGTCATGACACTCCCCATGCCCCGCAAGAATATCGTTTCCGCACCGTTGTACATGGCGTGGCTGGAGTGCCTGAGTAACGGTATGCCGCCGTTCTTGTTTGTTCGTGGCAATCAAACAAGTGTCCTTACATTCTACTCGTAAGTGGCGGGAGTCTTTGTTTGTTTGTCGTCGTCGACGTTTTTGTTTGTGTCGCCCTCGCTGGATCGATCTGCGTTTTATTTACGTTACTGACAATCGCTCTCTCCAGCATTTACCTACTATTGTCTATCCAAACGGGGGCGAGCCTTCAACTCCACAATTACTAATGGGTACTTTCATGTTGCGTACTATTAACGACAATTCACGATTTTATTTATATTTTATGTAGCTGTAGATATACTGCTATACGATAAGAGTTCAATAAATATTTGCATAAGACAGAACTGTGATTTGGGCGTTTGTTCTGTAAAGAGAATGAAATACGAGCGATTAAGGATATGTTAAAGTTTCTCTCAAATGTTTGCTGCTATATCCGACGTAGTTAGCAATCTGATTTCTTAATTATATCAATTATTTATTCGATTCACACAAATTATTGGTAATAGTTAAGCTGAAGGATTAAAAGGTAGCACTTAGTGAAAATGTTTCGAAAGTAGGAATTTTATTTAGAAGTAAGGAACGTACACAACTTGGTATAATTCATTTAAAAATGGCTCGGGTAGGATGCGAAGTAATTGAATTAATTTCTTCTTGAACAGTTATGCTAGAATAATATGAAACTACTTTGCAGAATAATATGATTCAAGAAATAAATCAAGACAAGGCAAATATTTAACTGACTACATGACAGCTAAATATTTCGAAAATTCACTCCTCTTGTAAGAAGAAGGTCAAAGCAGCTATTTGCTATTTGCTAGGAAAAACATAAGCCAGGCACTGCAGGAGAGATACTTCGTCGTCGTCGTCGTAGCACTACAGCCCCTCTCGGGCTTTGGCTTCTCGCAGGTGACGCCTCCAGTTGTCTCGGTCCAATGACTGCGTCCTCCAATTTCGAAAACCGAGCAGCTTTGCGCAGTCTTCGTCGACAGAGTCAGACCAGCGTTTTCCGGGTTTTTCCACTGGCCTCCGACCCTCGGCCCTTCCGTCGAATACCTTCTTAGGTACTCGATGCTCGTCCATTCGTTGTACGTGACCAGCCCATTGCAGCTTCCGCAGTTTGATTATTGTAGCAACCTCTGGCTCGTCAAAAACCTCGTGCAACTCGTGGTTGTACCTTATCCGCCATTGGTCGCACTCTTGTTTAGCTACAATTATACACCTGAGGACCCGTCTTTCGAAGGCATTCAACATATTTGCGGATGCTTGGGTAAGGGTCCAAGTTTCACATCCGTAGCACAACACAGGTCTGATTATTGATTTGTAGACTTGGAGCTTCGTCTTCCTGTGTAGGGCAGTAGGGCCGGAACGGAGTAGAAAGTTTTATTAGCGAGCTGTATTCTCCTCAGTTTCACTGTCTTTCGTGGTCAATTTCGAGCCTAAGTATATACAGTGGCTCACAGCTTATTTCAACCAGCACGTAAAAAAACTTTAACTTCCTATAAAAACTAAACGAAATAAGTTATCAACATTATTTAAACGCAGATTATTAGACTAGTGTTCACAATTATCATTTATTCAGTTGATTATAATTTTTATTTGATTTCAACAGGTCATAAAAATTAATGAAGAAAAAAGTAACTAAAAACAATGTCACAGCTTATTTCAACCAAGTAACAGAATCAATGTTTAAATAAAGTTGCAAGGCACAAACAAATATTTTAATATTTAGTATGACCACCCTTCTGGTCAACAACCATTTTTAGCCTCTTAGGCATTGAATCGACCACCTTTTGTGTCACTTGTGGGGTAATTTTGGCCCATTCCTCAACCAATGCAGTTTTGAGATCGCTTTTGTTGGATATCTTCCGTTTTCGGATGTTTGTATCCAAAATGGCCCACAAATTTTCGATGACGTTAATATCGGGCGACTTTGCCGGTGGTTGCATTACATGCGGACAATTCCAAACCAGCCATATCTGTACAATACCCGACTTATGCTTCGGGTCATTGTCTTGATAAAATCTGAAGCCATCGCGAATGCCCAGTTTCTCCGAACTTTCAATCAAATTGGACTTTAAAATTTCGAGATAATGAGACTTATCCATTGTAGTCTCAATAAATGGCAAGTTTCCAACTCCCGCTGCGGACATACAGGCCCAAACCATAACGCTGCCACCTCCGTGTTTGACTGTAGCTTTCAAATTTTTGTTTTGCAATTCTGTATTTGGCTTACGCCAAACATATGAGGCTCCATCAGAGCCAAAAATATTAAATTTCGACTCATCAACGAATATAACGGTATTCCAAAATCCAGTATCTTTATGCAAATGTTCCTTGGCAAATTTTAAACGGCATTTCTGATTTTTGGCACTTACAAATGGTTTCTTACGCGCTATTCTACCATTGAATTCATGCTCTCGCAGCACACGACGAATAGTTTCCGGGTGGCAGGACTTGCCCAACTCAGCTTCCACTTCACTTACAATTTTCGGAGCCGATAGCCTTGGGTTTTCCCGGATTTTCCGAACAATAAAGCGCTCGTCCGTTTGATTGAAAATTTTGTTGGGGGCATTTCTCCCTTTATCGAGCGTTCTATTTTCGTGGACAAATCGGTATATGATGCTATGCACTGTAGAATCACTTAGTCCAACCATCTTACCAATTTTCCTGCGTGAATGGCCACTTTTAAAATTACTGAGAACAAGTTCTCGCTGATCAATTGTCGTACGTGGTCCCATTTCGAAAAACTAATTTTTCTGCACGATCTTTTCCAAGAATTCAGCGAAACTGAACTTGAACACATTACAAATATAATGACTAAAGCATAGACAAAGAAATAATTTCTGCATTGCTAGATAACGGATCATTGCACACCTACAAAGTATTTGGTTGAAATAAGCTGTGGCATTGTTTTTGGTTGGGTTTTTCGTTTTTCGTTGTTTCAGAATACTAAACAAATAAGAATAAATAAAAAAAAGTTATATTTGATTAGTTTAAACATTAGACTAATAACCTGCCTTTAAATAATGTTGATATCTTCTTTAGTTTAGTTTTAATAAGAAGTTAAAGTTTTTTTTACGTGCTGTTTGAAATAAGCTGTGAGCCACTGTAAATTCGTCCACATTCTCTAAATTATATTCGTCCAGAATTATATTTCGTCTAATGGAGGTCTTCTTTCTTGTTTGCGTCATGATTTTTGTTTTCGTCTGATTGATCTTCAGGCCTACTTCTTTGGCTTCCTGGTCAAGTTTCAATAGGAGTTCTTTGGCGGATGTGAAGGAACGTGACAAAATGTTAATGCCATCCGCGTAGGCCACTAATTGGTTCGACTTATACAGAAGCGTACCCCCTGTGTCGACAGGAATCTTCCTTATCACGTCTTCAAGTGCTAGGTTGAACAGCAGAGGGGCCAACCCATCGCCTTGTTTTAGTCCGACATTTGTGTTAAAGGCGTCAGTCAGACTGTTGTTGATTCTGACTTGTGATGCTGTCGACGTCATCGTCATTTTGGTCAGCCGGGCTAGTTTTGCCGGGGTGCCGAAGTATAGCATTATTTTGTACAGTACGTTTCGGTCAATACTGTCATATGCTTTTTTAAAGTCCACGAAAATCTGGTGGACGTCGATGTTAAATTCCCAGCATTTTTCGAGCACTTGTTTGACTGTGAAGAGCTGATCCGTAGTTGATCGACCAGACCTAAAGTCTCCTTGGTACTCCCCATAGACTTTTGAGCGTATACATTTATTTTATTTTTTAATATTTTCGTCAGTATCTTATAGGACGTACAAAGTAGTGATATGCCTCTGTAGTTTTCGCACCGAAGTTTGTCTAATTTTTTTGTGGATAGGGCATATGATGGCTTTGCACCACTCCTGCGGTATTTTCTCTTGACCCCAGATGTACTGGATCAATGGCTTTTATAGGGCAGCTTCCTCCGTATTTGATTAGCTCAACCGGAATCTCGTCAATGCCCGGCGCTTTATTGCTTTTCTGGCTTTTTATGGCAGAATTGACTTCTTCCAGCGTTGGAGGTGCTATCGGGACTTCGTCAGAGACGTCTATCGGCTCTGATATTATTGAGCCATGTGCAGGATTAAGGAGTTCTTTGAAATAGCAGGCCCACCTCTCCTTAATCTGGCTATCTTCGGCGATGATATTGCCAATTTCGTCTTTACAAAGTGTCGTCTTGGGGTGGTATCCGCGTCTTAAACATTTCACTACCTTGTAAGCTTGCCTAGTTTTATTGCTCGCCAGATTTTCGTCAATGCTCTTTAATTGCTCGTCATAATATTTTCGTTTCTTACATCTAATGATCTTATTTGCTCCTCGTCGGAGGTTCTGGTGTTCGTCCTGGTGTTTCTTTCAAGGAACTGTTTATACGCCTGATTTTTCTTGTTCAGCGCGTCCTGGCATTCGTTGTCAAACCAGTTGTTTCTCTTGCGCCGAGCTTCATACCCAACCACTTGCTCTGCAGCGGCTTTGATTGCTGTCTTCATCTTCATCCAGACCTCATCAACTGGCCTCACTGTGTTATTTTGTAGGATGGGGGTTAGCTTAGTCTCAAGAGTTTTTGAGAAGCTTTCTGCTACTGACGCCGTTTGGAGCTTTTCGATGTCAAACTTACGCAGAGGACTGGTCTTTGTCACGTACGCCTTTGAATTGCGACATCCATATTTGGATTAGACCAAGTAGTGGTCCGAGTCACAATTTGCTCCTCAAAACGTCCGAACGTCAAGTATGCTGGAAGCCCATCTCCGCTGAATAAGGACATGGTTAATTTGGTTAAAGGTATTGCCATATGGTGATACCCATGTTCTTTTGTCGATGCGTCGATGTGGGAAGCATGTCGAACTTATGAGTATATCCCTACTACATGCAAAGTCAATCAGGCGTTGGCCGTTGTCGTTAGTTGCATCGTGGAGACTGTGCCCTCTAGTTGTTCCCCGATGTACCTCTTCATTCCCGACTTTAGCATTGAAGTCGCCTAGTATTAGTATAATTCTGTCAGACCAATTGAGATATCACGTCACTCAGAAACTTCAAGTTTGACGTTAATGTCCAATAGGAGAATAATAGGAAAAGGTCCTAGCATCGGTGGCATTCAATATTTTAATTGACGTTTAGCAGAAATTCACGACAGTTTTGCTGCTGCAAGAACAGAGCCAACAGAAGATTCTTACATCGGAATAATTGAAGGACTACAGAAATGGAATTCAATAAGTAGAAAAGTTTGATTTTAGCATTTGGTGTTAAAAATTTTATATCAATTGGTAGACTTCATAAACATAAACTTCCACATCTTATAAAAGTAGTTTAACAGACTCATCTACATTTCCCACTAATTCGAATTCAGAAACGAATTTCTCGAATATTTTATTGGAATGGCAATCGAACCAGTTCCCTTCCCCGCATGTAAACAAACTCAGAGCTTCAGCCAATGCTAACGCGAAGTAATAACGATTTCAGGTGGGTCGTAAAACAGCACGTGACCAACGTGAGAAATATAGAGCTAGCATAAAGGATGCATGGCGACGCCCAACAATCTGCAAATGAGTTCCGGTTTCGAGAAAAATTACGGATGGAATGCTTGTCTGCTGTCGAGAGAGTGAAAATAAACAAGCTAAAGGCAACAATATATCCGCTTTCGAATCCACATGGCCAATTCAATCACCCCCGACGAAGCTTTTGTATTCGAATGCAGGCGAACATTCTTCCTTCCGTTCAATTGAAATTATTCGGGTCACGAAGGAACGCGTTCGCTGAATTACGCTGGATTAAAAGTAGTGTCACGCATAAAACCACGTCTGTACAAGTGGAGCAGAACATAACTTTTTGTTACTCATTGTTTCCAGTTGTCATCCGCAAGCTTAGGCTATTTGCAATGCCAAGTCGGCTTCGTAGCCTGTTCCGCTTAGTTTAAAAGTCTAGGAAGTCCTGGTGGGCTTATTCAAGTCTAAGACGATTTCCTGCTTAATTTGTCGTGTCTCGTGTTTGGTCGAAGGATAGAAGAAAGCTGCGAACAAAGCATTGCGGATTATTTGATTTTATTGAGATGGGTTGGGATGGGTGGTTGAGGCTGTAATGGAATTACAAGTAGTCTCCTCGATGGCTTTGGATTGATTAAGAGTGACATGATGTGGACTCTGTTGAAATATAATACCGAGGGTTTCCCAAATAAAAATCCTGCTAGAAAAATGAACAGGATTTATCACTTTCGATTCGAAAATTTTGAAATTTCAGTTCAACCGACTTTGCCATTTGTCTTCCATTCACTAAATTGGCTTAATTAAAATGACCTTAGGATAGTATGTTGCTGATTGCATGTCTAATTTGTACACTCATGCTAGCCAGAGAACATTGTGTGCCTGTAAATTGTGAGATAAAGTTTGAAAACTGCTATGAATAGTTGATAATTGAAACGTTTTTTTTTCGACTCTTCAATGTAAAGCGGAGAGGGTCCAAAAACTTTACCTCTTTTGATCAATGCTCCTACATATCTATCCAAAATATTACCAGATTACCACGCTCAAACAAAACATCATGGACAATCTGAGAGGAATTCCGTTCTTTTGAATGGCTTTGATGTCAGCTCCGGAGTCGACCCTCGTCAAACATAACAAAATGCCTTACAATTAGATAGCAAATAAGAGGAATTAAATGCAAGTCATGTGAAATTTAGTTTGCACTGGAATTAGTTATTCATAGTGTTACATTTCGTTGTGATTGCAGTAGTGAAGAATGGTTTATTGGATTTGAATGATTGAAATTTGAGCATTGAGCACAATGAGAAGCACAATGAGCTCATTCGCGAAAGGTGAAGTAATTTTCCACTCGGGCGAAGTTTATGAAAATATTATTGTTGGCTAACTTAGCTTTTTCGTCAGCAGTAGAATTATTTATTCATGTGCAAAGTCCTAATTGTTTTTCTTACTCGATGCTTTTGGTTTTCCAAGTCGTTTGAAATTTGAAAATAATTCAAAAGAAAATAATAACATTCGAGTTCGATTTCAAGCAACCATCGACATTCGGAATGAAAACAAATTTTTCAATAATTTATTTTGATCTGTTGCTTATTTCGGGTCAAATCTATGTTGAGAACACTGAGATAGTATAGTTGAGAACGGAATGGAGACAGACGTTTTGTTTCTAATTGGTCTTGGTTGAATATCTTGATTCCGGAGAATCAAATCGAATTCAAAAGCAACTTTTTATTTAGTATCTTCTACTCAATTCTCAACGCAGAGATATTGCGATATTGATATGTATTAAGAATTTTTATTCGTTTGCTGATTGATGCTTTGATAAAATGAAAGCTAAAAAAAGGCCAGCGCGTCAGAACCGCTAGAAAACTAATTTTCGAAGAAATTATCTTTGAGGGATTTAAACATGTGTGAAGACGTTATACACTTCTTTGTAGTATCATATCAACCATTTCTTATTCAAAAAAACAAATATCATTTTCTGACAGCATTTCCTTATAACACAAATGATGAAAATGTTCAGTGCTGGCAACATTTGTCCAACACAGCAGCCATAAATCTACCATAACATGCTCGTGCTTAATCAACCTATCCTATGAATTTCGTTTTCATCCAAGGATATCATCGAAAGTTTCAGCGATTCAACTATGTCTGGAATTGCAGTCCGAAAAATTGCCAGAACTCGGAAAATTTAAATATCAGTTGCTTATTTTATTGTAAATGCTTTGCTTATGAATACAAAATGGAAGCATCTGTTGATGCAATTTTTACGAAATTGTCTGGTGCTGGCAATCATGTGCTAGCACCATAGCTGCTTCACGTTGTGCTAAACCCACCCTATGCATTTCGTTTCGATTGAATGGCTGCGCTGTAAGTTATACGAGTGAATATAATTTTAGGGTTACCACCGTCCAAACTTTTTAAATTTTTGAAACGTAAATATTTGTTTTTAATATTGTCATTGCAGGATCATTCCCATTTGGAAATTTAATGACAAAATCGCTCGATAAAGAAATGTCAATAAATTACGAAATTCATCATAGCTGGCAACCCTTTCACGATTTTTCAACGAAATTCCTACAGAATAAGAAACGCAACAAGATCCACTTATGACATGAATTTCGTTTTGATTTCGTTACTGCATCGGAAGTTATAAGGAAAAAAACCTTTATTTGGCTGAGTAAATTTGCAAGATTAAGGAGACAAAAATTGCTATAGCTGGCGACTCTATACTAATTTTTCAACCAAATTTCTATGAAATCTATCTTAAAGTAAGGTTCATCTATTGCGTGAATTTCGTTAAAATCTGGTAGCTTAATCGGAAGCTATAGGCCAAAAACCAGTTTTTTTTCTCAGCGTTTTTTTCCAAATGGCAGCACTACCACAGTATTGCCCGTATTTCAAAATCACTTCTATCAGACCTGGTCCTAGTTAATTCCAACATGTCCTGTAAATTTCATATTGATCGCATTATCCGATTGTCAGTTCTCGTGAATAGAAGTTTTGAGCGCTGAAAATAGAGGTAATTTGATCACGGGTTGCCGTTCTTGTTTGCCGCGGGATTTTGAAAGTTTTTATTTGACTTGGTGGACAAAAGTCAAAATTTATCAATAATTTGAATATATTTTCAAAAATCAAAAATTTTTCAGGAAGGTCGATAATTTGAAGTATTTTTTTTCAGGAGCCTGCTGTAGCTACAAACATACGCGCACAGTCTTCAAAGTCCATGTGTGTTAAGTGTTAGTCTACATCAATACGCTCCAAAAAGTTTACGATGATCCATTGTTTTTCTTAGAAGTTATGACAAATCGAAATTTGAAAAAAAATCCTTGCCTACTTTTAGGCACTCACCACCTACACAAGGCTCGAAATTTTCAATTTTTTATCATTAACAAACTAAAAACATAAAAAGTTTTCATTCCCAACACTTTTTTTAACGAAAATTTACACTGTTTGGAAATATAGGAGTACCTGAAAATTCACTAAAATACCCACCGCCGCCAAAAGGATTAAGATATCTGAATTCTAGTAAGTCATGGACCTACCTGTTATATACATCTATGTCCTCCGAAGATTTCAGCTCAATCGGATCGGCCAATCCAGAGATTATCCCCCTTAATCATTTTGCAGATTTATATATATATATATATATATATATATATATATATATATATATATATATACATATATATATATATATATATATATATATATATATATATATATATATATATATATCTATATATATGTATCACGAATTTACGGCGAAGCGAGTTTAATACTAATTTTCTTCGAAAATTAGTAAAAATTCGATTGAGACTTTTGTAAAAGTGTGAAAAATTTCCATGATTGTTCTTGCCTCAATAAAAAACTGTAGATGAATCTCAATTGATGAGTCTATACCTGAAAATGCAAACAGCATGAAAAGAAAAAAACTCTAGCGCACCTGAACCGCTAGAAAACTAATTTTCGAAGAAATTGTCTTTGAGTGACGAAAAAGTGTGGAAAGACATAATACACTGTTTTGTAGAATCATATCAACCATTCCTTATTCAAAGCAACAAAACTCAACTATAACACAAATCATGAAAACGTTCAGTGCTGGCAACACTTTCCCAATGAAGCAGCAATAAGTTTACCATAACAAGCTCATACTTAAATCAACTTATCCTTTGAATTTCGTTCTCATCGGAGGATTTCATCGAAAGTTTCAGCGGTTAAACGTTGTTTGAGGCTGCCATCCGAAAAATGCTCAAAACTCGGAAAATTTAAAAATTGGTTTCTTATTTTTATCGCAAATGCTTTGCATATGAGTATGTAATTTGAAGCATCTGTGGGTGCAATATTTACGAAAATGGCTAATGCTGGCTACCCTGTGTCAGCAGCAAAGCAAAATACATATCGAATCTGCTTCACGTTAAGTTAAACCCAACCAGTAAATTTCGTTTCGATTGAATCACTGCGCTGGAAGGTATACGGGTGAAAAGAATTTTAGGGTTACCACCCTCAAAACTTTTCAAATTTTTAAAACGTTAATATTTGTTCTTAATTTTCATTGCAGGATCATTCTCAATTGCAAATCTAATGACATAGTCGCTCAGTAAAGAAATTTCACAAAATTACATAAATGGTAATAGCTGGCAGCCCTTTCATGATTTTTGTACGAAATTCCTACGACATTTACTTCACATTAAGGTCCATTTACTGCATGAACTTCGTTTTGATTTCTACACTGGACCGGAAGTTATAGGGAAAAAAGCTTTATTTTGCTGAGCAAATTTGCAAGATTTATTAGACAAAAATCACCACAGCTGCCAGCCCTATACTAATTTTTCAACCAAGTTTTCACAAGTACTGTGTGAATTTCGTTAAAATCTGATGGCTGAATCGGAAGTTATAGGCCAAAAACCGGTTTTTTTCTCAGTGATTTTTCAAGATGGTACCACTGCCACAGGATTGCCCGCATTTCAAAATCACTTCTATCAGACGTGGTCCTAGCTAATACCAACATGTCCTGTAAATTTCATTATGATCGGATAATCCGGTCGTCAGTTCTCGTGAACAGAACTTTCGAGTGCTGAAAATAGAGGTAATTTGGTGATGGGTTGCCGTTCTTTATCTTGACATGAAGGACAAAAGATAAAATTTATCAAAAATTTGAAATGTTTGTCAAAAATCAAAAATTTTTGAGGAGGATCAATGATTTGAAGGATTTTTTTTCAGCAGCCTGCCACAGCTGCAGGGTTATCCGCTTTATGTTGAAAATCTATATGTGCTAATTTTTAGTCAACATCAATACGCTCTGTAATTTTTACGATGATCCATTGTTTTTCTTACAAGTAATGACAAATCAAAATTTGAAAAAAAAACCCTTGCCTAGTTTTAGGCACCCTGCACCCACAAACGGCTCAAAATTTCCAATTCTTTATCATTGACAAGCTTAAAACATAATTAATTCTCATTCCCAATACTTTTCTTTAGCAAAAATTTACACTGCTTGGAAATATAGGAGTACCTCAAAATTCTCTAAAACGCTCGCCGCCGCCAAAAGGTTTAGGATATCTGAATTTGAGTCATGGACCTACCTACTATATACACCTACGTTCTCCGAAAATTTCAGTTCAATCGGATCGGCCACTCCAGAGATTATCTCCCTTAATCATTTTGCTGATATATATATATATATATATATATATATATATATATATATATATATATATATATATATATATATATCTATATATATATATATATATATATATATATATATATATATATATATAAAGAAATATGAATTTTCGGCGAAACGAGTTTAATACTAATGTCTTCGAACATTAGTAATAACGATTCAACTTGGCATAAATTACAATTGAGTTTATTTGTTCTTTCAGTGACTCCAGCGTGACTGCTGGCCTAGGAGGTAGAGTTAGAGCGAATTCCATATTCAATGTGTACGGTTGCTTAGTTCTACGACATACCTTCTTGCGATTTCACTAAACTTCTTGCGCATCTATGACTATATTTAAACCAGGAACCACATACGATACTAGCACATAATTTCAATAAAAAAATCGTTAGGAAAACATAACGATATAAAAACTCTTCAGCTTAAATATATGCATTAGTAGACTCCTGAAAAGGGGCGAAACGATCCATACTGAAAATGTTGTCTTTGAAATGCCAAAATTATTGCTTATCAGTTTACCCCGTTTGTTCCACACAATAATTAGAAGGTGGCAAATTTTAGCAATCATCGCCGTTTGGCATCCAAACAGCACACTTGTACTCTAAAGAGAGAGATTTCAAAATGTAAAGTATTCGAGATATAAGCGATATAGAATTAATTTGGTGATATATGTTCTGTGCAAAGATATTTGATCGAATCGAAGGCATAAAACCTCGGATTTTGCTTTGAGTTCTCCGCCACCTTTGCTCGGTATGTTTTTCGGAAAGAATGTCCTTAATTGGTCCACGATATAATAATATCTAACAGGAAGTCAATATAGGACCGCTTCTGAAAATCGTATACTTATGGGCCATTTTGTTCTATTTTTGTGCAAATACCTGGCCCAACTATAGTGCAATCAGCGTTGCTATTTTGGTCCATTTGGACCAGTTTTGGTCCCTTTTACAGAAAGTTTTTAATTTTGGTCCTCTGGTCCCTTTCTTGGGAAAACCATCAGGTTTTGGTCCCGTTCGCATCTATCAGCAATCTACTTTGCTTTCATTTCAATCAGCCTTTAACTATCCTTACCAAATCTACAAATAAAATTCCTAATCTCTGCTTTCATGGATAATTTTGAGCTTTGTTTCATTTGAAATCAAAAAGAAGAGCTACCTGCGCTGCGTGCGCTCCTTCAAAGCAATAACTCGTTTGCATATTTCACGTTTCACTTTAATTTGTTGCATGTTTCATTTCACTTTAATTTGTTAGTATACATGTCAATCTACTACTAAAGCATAAAAAAATACAAAAATTATTAATTTTCAGTGCACATGTCTAACATTCCGTTCTGTTCTATGCAGTTTATTGAATTACGTGTGGTAATTACAGAAAAGTGATATTTTCTTGAAGAAATGTTTGCCTAAAAAGATTTACACACTTTGACTCACTTACAGAAATATAAATATTTATTCATATATGTATGTATCTAGTTCCTGAATCATATAGTAAAAAGTTTTATATTTTCAGTATTTTTATATGATATAATAACTAATTTTTTGCTTTAATGTGTAACTAACTCACTATTTAGTGTATAATGTGTTTAAAAGTTTAGTAAATGTTCTAACGAAATGAGCGTATGGACTAAAAATATGGCAATCGAAGACAATTTTGAAATTTTATTTAAATTTGGATTTGTAGTATGTATGTATGTCAGGGGTGGCACTTGGTATAAACAAAAAAAATGATTTCATAATCAATATGTAACAATCAAAATATTTGCAATCAATATTTTACATTGCTAAAAATGGTTTTATTTTATAACAGTCCAACTACAGAGCTTCCAAGGCAAATTTACAGCTACGCAACAAAAATTCAAACGTTTTACTACAAACTACAGGCACTGCATACCGTTCAATTCAAAACATGCAGTTCATTGAGATATACTAAACAGAACACCGAAGTGATCTTGTTTCAATGCTCAAACTCGTGATTTTCGCATGGATCTACTTAGGCGCTTTGACTAAATAGTACCCACAAAACTTTTGCAATCAATGTACTCACGTAGCATCGCGGACGCTGCTCAAATCACAGCGTCTTGGTGGATAGAGAAATTCAAAAAAACTCTTGCCCCATCCACCCGCTGAACGACCCAGAAATCTTTGTGAATGAATGAACTTAATACGCTGAAAAGCTAGCAGCGTCTCTGTTATGTTGCTGTTTCCCCTCATGATTTATCTGTAGATCTTCTGCTCTTCTTCTTACGAGTTGTTCCCCTTCTGATTTGATGCCTTTTATGCTTTGTTCGCATGGTGTATGTACGGTGCAAGTTATTGTGATGTTGATATGGAGAATATGTAGGAGTTAAATTCCTTCGTCTGCAATTTTCCCCAGATCGGGTTTTTTGTATCCGAGTTTTGTATCAAAATGAGTTTCTTGGTTCAGGTGCTTTGGGTGATATGACCATGATTGCTTTCTCCTATGTTGATGTTATTTCTATGTTGAATTTCTGAAGTGCTTTCTTTAGCATTAATAGTTTTGTGTCTTCTTCGCAAAAAACTCACCTGTCATAATTCTTTTGACTTGAATGTTTTGCATTGTCAGTATTAATACGGTCGGTTAAAGATAAATAAAAGGTTAGTTATAACATAAAATTCGTTAAATTGAGAGCGTATTGAATAGATTCTGTTTCGAAAAGTTGTTATATACCCGTTTAATATGGATTTTAAAGTGGAAAACCAAAATTGCTGTGATTATGCCATAGAGGATTTACTCCGGCAGTCTTTTTCATCTAAATAGATTGAGCGGAAAAAGGATCTTATTGATTCTTGGTAACCAAGACCACTAGTTTCAATCAGTCAACTGTTCGCAAAAGGTAACTAATTAAGCACTTTTATTGCAAATTATATCAGGAATTTATAATTTTTGTGGTATTGGCTATCTAATTTAATTAGCTAAAAGATGCATTATATCTTCAACTTTGAGCTCTTAGAAAACTCTCATCACTTATTTAGCCTGTAATATGTTTACAACTTAACTTTTTTTATAATTAAAAAAAAAAAATTAAAGAAATTAGTATTTTTTTTTGCTTTCAAATAATATACATAATTTGAACTTTTCTGAGATTGTTGATCTTAAAGAGTAGGAATATCACTGAAATAAGCTGTTGACAATCAATCACTAACTTTTAATACATATATGGTCAGCATTGAAATACCTAATTGATTTTTTACGCGATATTTAAAAAAAGCATGTATAGTTTACTACGCGCTTCATAAATATGATTATCTACATTATATGCTTAAATATTTTGCGTGTGCTTCCCTAAGTCTCAAAACCACGAGCTGCCACTGATGTATGTCCTTTTCAAGTAAAAAAGCAACACATTTTAGTTTTTTTATACTTTTTTTTTTAATACCTCCTTCACTCCACTCTCTCCATCACACAATATGCACGGTCCGTGTGCATCGCAAAATCAGCGCTAAGTAATTATTCCTAGTACTTCCAAGACAATTGGTGTATTGGTATAAGGGATAGTACCATCCTGCTTTTTATGGTTAATACTTACGGTCATGTTGTGTATATTTTATTAGTCATCAAGACGTGCGTCCAGAGAAAAGTTTACAAAAAACTCTGGATTTCATTAGCAGTGTGCTCTTTCAATGTAGAGCTTTAAATTTTCTTTAAACTTTGCTAAGTTTTCCGAATGTTTAACCGAATTAGGCAGTGTGTTAAAAAAATGCATGCAGAGCGCATATCTAAAGTTCCGTTACTTTCTTTGGGACTTCATAGAATTTCGTGACAAAAGATTTATATTTTCTTGAAGAACTGTTTTAGCTTCAAAAAGTGCATTGGGATTTGTTTATGCCGCATAGAAATACTTGTGTCGGATGGTTGATTCTACATATTAGACTGCTTCTTTCTCGTAAAAGAGAGCTTTGAAATAAGAAGAAACCATTTATTTACAAAGATGCACATACATATGCATAATATTTTTTTTTCGTCGCAACACTGAGTGCAATACATGCTGTGAATTCAATAGGGTCTGATAATCAAGTTGTGAATTCTCGCGAGCACAAATTTTTATTGCTAATAACAGAGTTGATTTGGGAAAGGGTTGCCGTTCTTTTTCGATGAGGAATATTGATAATTTCACTTTAACTGCTAAAACAAATCATATTATTTATTTATTGTTTGTTTGTATTGAATCCTCAAGACAAAAATTTTTCAGGAGGATTGTTGATTTGAATGCTTTCTGTTTACATACCTGCTGTAGTCACAGTTTTGCGCGCATATTCATTGAAAATTACGCAAGCACATTTTGTTTGCTTATCAATCCTTTGTTTTAATTTACACCAAAATGAAACCGAAATTTTTCATAAAATTATCATAACTAAGCTTAAAACACAACCACTTCTCATATTCTATAAAGTTAGCAACGTCATATTACAGGCTTGTGCTTTGATCCTTCAACCACCATTTAAAAATAACTGTTCTTCTGATCATCTAAGCCGTAGAATATATTGTGGTAAGACCGAACTGAACTTTCCTTAGATACGCTTTTAACAATTCAATCCACTCTTTAATACTGATACATTTTCATTCATTCGAAAACTAACTAATCAAGACTAGGGGTCAAGATGTGACCGTCTCACTGCCGTTCTTAGCATAAACGCTCTATCTAAATTTTTGTAACTTTGGAAATATTCAATGATTTGTATTTTTTTATGTGCTGCAAATATATGGAAAGTGGCATTTTTTCACAATTGATTTTAACATTCTTCAATATGTGTTTTCATATTTGTAGAATTATGTAATAGAGTAAGTAGTTTTCAAATCCGGTCAAAGCTCAAAAACTCTAGCGCACCTGAACCGCTAGAAACACTAATGTTCGAAGAACAGTAGAAGGATCGTGCAGGTTTCGAGTGCATATTCCACCACATGTGCTGCTTATTACGGCCAAACTGTTTCCAATGCCACGTTTTACTTTGGTCTCAAGAATGCATTATAACTCATATGGTGGAAGGTTTCAGATATTACCACTGGCATGAATTTCAACGTTTATGAGAGCAAAACACGGTTTAATTATATTCGTTATCAGTTGCTTATTTCACATAATTTTGAAAACAGCATCTCATATAACATCAATGAAGAAAATGCTCAGTGCCTGCAGCACTGTAACTGAAGTTGGTGTTTGGGGCTGCGATCCGAAAAATTTGCAGAACTTTGCGAATTGAAACATTGATTATTTATTTTAATTGTAAATGTTTCCGGTATGAACACTAACTGTAAGCGTTTATTGATACAAAAGTAGCACAACTGACTCGTGCTGGCAACCTTCTGCCAGTATCAAAGCCAAGAATATATCACATCTGCTTCACGTTGTTATATCAGATTCGAAGTTATAGGAGTATAAAGAAATTTAGGGTTACCTGCAGCGAGTTTTTTCAAATAATCGAAAACTTAATATTTGCTGTTTATTGTCACTACAATATCATTACCATTTGAAAATTCTACGATAAAACCGCTTAATAAAGATATTGCAATTAAACACAAAACCAACAATAGCTGGCAACTCTATCGTCGCTTTCCAACCAAATTTGGCCTAAATAATGTTTATGACAGGTTTCATTAATTGTATGAAATTCGTATTGATTTCATGACTGCACTGGAAGTTATAGTGCAAAAAGTTTTATTTTCCTGAGCGAATTTTCAAAACCAAAGACACAAAAATTACCATAGCTGGTAGCACCAATCAAATTTTTCAACCAAATTTCCACCAAACAGAGATTAGAGTTAGGTTTAGCTACTGTGTCAATTTCATGAAAATCTGAAAACTTATTCACATTTCATAGGGCAAAAAGCAGTTTTTTTGCTTTGTAATTTTTCAAGATGGCACCACTGGCACAGACTTGCCCACAATTCAAAATCGCTTCTATCAAATCTGGTCTTACTTAAGTCCAATGCATTCTGTAAATTTTAGCTGTATCTGATTATTGGTTCGTGAGTTTCCGAGAACAGAAGTTTTTGATGCTAAAAATATAGGTTAACTGGGAGAGGGTTACCGTTCTTGTCCGACATGAAATTTCCAAAGTTTTATTTTGAACGTGTAGATAAAACATAAGATTTATATACAGATTGGTTTTATTGTAAGAAACGGACATTTTTTGAATATTCGATGGTTTGAATGTTTTCACTTCCAATTTTTTTTTTTCAAAATGAAGACACCAAAATTATCATAGCTGGCAGCTCCAACCGAATTTTTCAACCAAATTTCTACCAAACGTGGCTTAAAGTAAGGTCCAGCAATTGTGTGAGTTTCGTCAAAATCGAACGATTCAATCAGAATTTATAGGGCTAAAAACAGTTATCTTTTTTAGTGGTTTTTCAAGATGGCACCACTGGCACAGAATCGCCCGCATTTCAAAATCACTTCTATCAGATCTGGTCCTATTTAAGACCAATACATTCTGTGAATTTCAAATAATTTTGCTCATCGGATCGTGAGTTTCCGTGAACAGAAGTTTTTGATGCTAAAAATATAGGTAAATTGGGCAAGGGTTACCAGGCGTGCCCGTTATACCATATCTTTTTTTTTTTTTTGGTTATGTAAACAAAGCACAAGATTTATATATGAGTGGCTTTTTTTTGAAGAAACGGCATTTTTTCAAGAGAGACGATGATTTGGAGGTTTTCACTTTCAGTGCCTGCCCTAGCTACAGGGTTGCCAGCACACTCATTAAAAGCTACACAAATCTACAACTAAATAATACCAATATGTCCTAAAAATTTCGTAATGATTGAATAGCTCTGTCAAAAGTTATCGAAATTTAAAAATTTTCAAATTTTCCCGTCCTCTTTTTAGGCACCCAGCGCACACATAGGGTTAAAGAATTCCAAAGCATTATCCGATTCATATGTAAAACACGTTCGAAATTTATTTCGTTAACTTTGTTTTTGCGAAAAATTTTTGTGCACGAAATAATAGGTATATTAAAAATATCACTTAAATGGCCGCCGGTGCCAAAAGGTTAACAATAACTGACATTTAAAGAGACCTGGACCTATTCTGCATATACACCAATGTATCCTGAAAGTTTCAGCTCAATCGGATGGCGCGTTCCCGAGATTATCTCACTGAAATTTTTTGATGATATATATATATATATATATGGAAATATGAATTTTTGGCCGAATCGATTTTAATACTAATGTTCTTCGAACATTAGTAAAAATGAAAAAAAAACCCTAGCGCATCAGAACCGCTAGAAATACTAATGTTCGAAGAACAGTAGAGGATTTGTGCAGATTTTGAGTGTATTGTTGTATATTGTCTTATATATTGTCTTATATATTGTTGTTATTGTCTTATATATTATATATTGTATGTATTGTCATATATATTGTTATAGTATATTTGTGATGTGAATACTTAATGCAAGCATTTATTGGTACGAAAATAACAAAACCACCTTGTGCTAGCAGTCCTTTGCTGGCACCGAAGCCAAAAATAAATCACAATCATACAAAGAAATTTAGGGTTACCATTCGCAAGAGCTTTCGAACTTTCTAGATCTTAGTTTTTGGTGTGTATTTTCACTACAAGACCAATACGATTTGAAAATTTTATGATAAAATTGCTCACTAAAGCTGTGTCAAAAAAATACGAAAACAATCATAGCTGGCAACTCTATCATCGTTTTTCAAATTAGATTTCTATTGAATATTGCCTACAATAATTTAAATTTGCCATATGAATTTCTTCATGATACTATGACTGTACTGGAAGCTATAGGGCAAAGAGCTTTATTTTCCTTACCGAATTTTCAAAATTTAAGGCACAAAAATTATCATAGCTGGCAGCCCCAACCGATTTTTTTCTACCGAACGTGGTTTAAAGTAAGGTTTAGCTACTGTGCGAATTTCGTTAAAATCAAACGATTGAATCAGAATTTATAGGGCTAAAAGAGTTATCTTTTTTAGTGATTTTTCAAGATGGCACCACTGGCACAGAATCGCCCACATTTCAAAATCACTTCTATCAGACTTGGTCCTATTTAAGACCAATACATTCTGTAAATTTCAATTAATTCTGCTTATCGGATCGTGAGTTTCCGTGAACAGAAGTTTTTGATGCTAAAAATATAGGTAAATTGGGCAAGGGTTACCAGGCGTGCCCGTTACAACATATCAATTTTTTTACTTTGGCTATGTAAACAAAGCATAAGATTTACATATGAGTGGCTTTTTTTTGAAAGAGCGGCATTTTTTCAGGAGAGTCGATGATTTGGAGGTTTTCACTTTCAGTGCCTGCCCTAGCTACAGAGTTGCCAACACGCTCATTAAAAGCAACACAAACTTACAACTAAATAATACCAATATGTTCTGGAAAGTTCGTAATGATTGAATAGCTCTGTCAAAAGTTATCATCATTTAAAAATTTTCAAATTTTCCCGTTCTCTTTTTAGGCAACAAGCGCACATATGTGGTTAAAAAATTCCAAAACATTATCCGATTCGTATTTAAAACACGCTCGAAATTTATTTCGTCAACTTTATTTTTGCAAAAATTATTTGTGTACGGAATAATAGGTACATTAAAAATATCACTAAAATTGGCCGCCGGCGCCAAAGGGTTAAAGATTAGTAACTTTTTGTGAGACCTGGCACTATTCTGCATATACATCAATATATCCTGAAAATTTCAGTTCAATCGGATGGCGCGTTTCTGAGATTTTTTCACTGAAATTTTTTGATGATATATACAGTCAGCGACAAAAGTCATGGCACCTGAGTGCACTTATCGTTTTGCAGATACATATCTTCTAAAATATTAAAGCCATTCGGTTGTGTTTTAGAAATAATAAATATTTATTAACATAGATTATGAATATATAAAAACAAACCAAATTTCACAAGATTAATAAAACAAAACAACTTCGTTTAAACGAAAATTATACTTTTGCCGCGACAAAAGTGATGGCACTTGATTAGAAAATTGTATCTTTTAATAGCAGTATATTGAAATTAATATTTAGTTGGATATCCTTTGGATTGTATTACCGCTTTCAAGCGCCTTTGCATTGATTGGACTAATTTTAGCGTATATGAATTGTTGATATCAGCCCATTCTTGCCGTATGATGTTCTTCAGTTGTGCTTTCGATGTTATGTCATGTTTCCTTAAGTTTTTTCCAATTCACTCCAAAGATTCTCAATCGGATCGAGGTCTGGTGACTGAGGAGGTGTAGCCAACATATGAGGAGTGTTATAGAATACCCATTGTTTCACAATGTATGCTGAATGCTTGGGAAATAATAATCAAAATATTTTGTTGAAAATAATAATCACCACTCAAACCCAATTTTTCTGCACTATTTTGCAAATGTTTCTTCAAAATGGCTAGATATCCGAAACGATCCATTGTGTTTTCTATAAACTTCATATTTCCCACACCGTTTGCAGACATGCATCCCCATATCATAAAGCCACCGCCACCATGTTTCACTGTAGGATGTAATGTTTCGGCAGTAAACTTTCGCCTTGTCGACGCCACACTCTTATGCGACCACCACTTCCAAAAATATTGAATTTCGATTCATCGGTAAAAATAACCTTGTTCCAGATGTCAGCTGGTGCATTTAAGTATTTTTTGGCGAATTCTAGACGTTTTTACTAATGTTCGAAGAACATTAGTATTAAAATCGATTCGGCCAAAAATTCATATTTCCATATATATATATATATATATATATATATATATATATATATATATATATATATATCATCAAAAAATTTCAGTGAGATAATCTCGGGAACGCGCCATCCGATTGAGCTGAAACTTTCAGGATACATTGGTGTATATGCAGAATAGGTCCAGGTCTCTTTAAATGTCAGTTATTGTTAACCTTTTGGCACCGGCGGCCATTTAAGTGATATTTTTAATATACCTATTATTTCGTGCACAAAAATTTTTCGCAAAAACAAAGTTAACGAAATAAATTTCGAACGTGTTTTACATATGAATCGGATAATGCTTTGGAATTCTTTAACCCTATGTGTGCGCTGGGTGCCTAAAAAGAGGACGGGAAAATTTGAAAATTTTTAAATTTCGATAACTTTTGACAGAGCTATTCAATCATTACGAAATTTTTAGGACATATTGGTATTATTTAGTTGTAGATTTGTGTAGCTTTTAATGAGTGTGCTGGCAACCCTGTAGCTAGGGCAGGCACTGAAAGTGAAAACCTCCAAATCATCGTCTCTCTTGAAAAAATGCCGTTTCTTCAAAAAAAAGCCACTCATATATAAATCTTGTGCTTTGTTTACATAACCAAAAAAAAAAAAAAGATATGGTATAACGGGCACGCCTGGTAACCCTTGCCCAATTTACCTATATTTTTAGCATCAAAAACTTCTGTTCACGGAAACTCACGATCCGATGAGCAAAATTATTTGAAATTCACAGAATGTATTGGTCTTAAATAGGACCAGATCTGATAGAAGTGATTTTGAAATGCGGGCGATTCTGTGCCAGTGGTGCCATCTTGAAAAACCACTAAAAAAGATAACTGTTTTTAGCCCTATAAATTCTGATTGAATCGTTCGATTTTGACGAAACTCACACAATTGCTGGACCTTACTTTAAGCCACGTTTGGTAGAAATTTGGTTGAAAAATTCGGTTGGAGCTGCCAGCTATGATAATTTTGGTGTCTTCATTTTGAAAAAAAAAAAATTGGAAGTGAAAACATTCAAACCATCGAATATTCAAAAAATGTCCGTTTCTTACAATAAAACCAATCTGTATATAAATCTTATGTTTTATCTACACGTTCAAAATAAAACTTTGGAAATTTCATGTCGGACAAGAACGGTAACCCTCTCCCAGTTAACGTATATTTTTAGCATCAAAAACTTCTGTTCTCGGAAACTCACGAACCAATAATCAGATACAGCTAAAATTTACAGAATGCATTGGACTTAAGTAAGACCAGATTTGATAGAAGCGATTTTGAATTGTGGGCAAGTCTGTGCCAGTGGTGCCATCTTGAAAAATTACAAAGCAAAAAAACTGCTTTTTGCCCTATGAAATGTGAATAAGTTACCAGATTTTCATGAAATTGACACAGTAGCTAAACCTAACTCTAATCTCTGTTTGGTGGAAATTTGGTTGAAAAATTTGATTGGTGCTACCAGCTATGGTAATTTTTGTGTCTTTGGTTTTGAAAATTCGCTCAGGAAAATAAAACTTTTTGCACTATAACTTCCAGTGCAGTCATGAAATCAATACGAATTTCATACAATTAATGAAACCTGTCATAAACATTATTTAGGCCAAATTTGGTTGGAAAGCGACGATAGAGTTGCCAGCTATTGTTGGTTTTGTGTTTAATTGCAATATCTTTATTAAGCGGTTTTATCGTAGAATTTTCAAATGGTAATGATATTGTAGTGACAATAAACAGCAAATATTAAGTTTTCGATTATTTGAAAAAACTCGCTGCAGGTAACCCTAAATTTCTTTATACTCCTATAACTTCGAATCTGATATAACAACGTGAAGCAGATGTGATATATTCTTGGCTTTGATACTGGCAGAAGGTTGCCAGCACGAGTCAGTTGTGCTACTTTTGTATCAATAAACGCTTACAGTTAGTGTTCATACCGGAAACATTTACAATTAAAATAAATAATCAATGTTTCAATTCGCAAAGTTCTGCAAATTTTTCGGATCGCAGCCCCAAACACCAACTTCAGTTACAGTGCTGCAGGCACTGAGCATTTTCTTCATTGATGTTATATGAGATGCTGTTTTCAAAATTATGTGAAATAAGCAACTGATAACGAATATAATTAAACCGTGTTTTGCTCTCATAAACGTTGAAATTCATGCCAGTGGTAATATCTGAAACCTTCCACCATATGAGTTATAATGCATTCTTGAGACCAAAGTAAAACGTGGCATTGGAAACAGTTTGGCCGTAATAAGCAGCACATGTGGTGGAATATGCACTCGAAACCTGCACGATCCTTCTACTGTTCTTCGAACATTAGTGTTTCTAGCGGTTCAGGTGCGCTAGAGTTTTTTTTTTTATTTTTCTTGCTTATGAACGGTTTTTTGCAAACGACACGGCTTCTAAGTCCATTACTTTGTATGACTCTTTGAATACTCCTTGGAGAAATTTTCTTTCCAGATTCACCTGAAGCTGCCTGGCTTAGTTCACTTGCAAATATTTTTGGTTTAACCTTGACTTTGGGCATTATAATCCGTTTATCGTTGTCGGTTAAAACTTAGGGCCGGCCCGTTCTTGTCTTGTTTTTAATTCTGTTTTCTATTTTCTTTCGCTTAATTATATACCTTACTGTTGACTTACTCCTTTGTATATAGTCTCCAATTTCCTCATAAGTTTTTCCATCTTTTCTCATATTTAACACAATTTTCCTTTCTTCACACGTTGTTTCTTTCCTTGACATCTTTTTTAATCACAGAACACTTTAAAAATTGACTAAATCAACGTAAAACTTTCTCAAACTAAAATAGATAGACCACCAAATTGATATTTACTTGCAACAGGCTACACAGTTCCTGGAAATTACTGTTATTGAATAAGCAGCCCGCTGAGTGCCATGATTTTTGTCGCGGCATTTGTGTACTACGCAACAAATTTAACGCTTCATGGACAAACGCAATGCAATATTGAAATCCCGTAAGTGGGAAAATATAGCTGCTATTATAAAGATTATATTTTGAGTAATTTACTTTTAAAAATTAAAAACCATACTGAATAGTACTTATTGTTTTTCTACACAATTAAAGGTGCCATGACTTTTGTCGCTGACTGTATATATATATAGAAATATGAATTTTTGGCCAAAGTGATTTTAATACTAATGTTCTTCTTCGAAGATTAGTAAAAATGTCAGATAGTTAAGCACGACAGCTCACGTTAGAGACCTGGCGGTTAGTCGATGAGCTATTATAACAGTCGTCCGCACCATCTTCATACAATGCTGCTAAATATGTATCTCTGAAGTGAACAGGTTGATTTCTCCTACGACAGATCTAAGAATCCATCTACTTCGCATTAGTATCGATCGCACTACAATTAAATCAATTGCCATTTTCGACTTAATTATGTCTTTTATCCAAATGAAATCATTACTTTTCGGTCCCTAGACCAAATCAATAATCGAGTCACCAGAACTGCTCGTCCCCGGTTTGAGCGATAAGACCTCTAATATTCTGGTGTTGTTTCTGCCCGACTACATGTTTATCTGATCTAATTAATTTCGGCAGTCTGGAATCAGTAATGAGATAGATTGGAGTGTTTGTATTTACTCTCGGATCCTTTTATCTAGGCTACACAAAGATGCAACGACACAATATTAATGATAATATGTAAATAATGATACTTTCAGCTGAAGGTCGTGTGAATTCACTTGAATCTTTCGCTTCTTAGATTTATTTGCGAGTGTTCTTATTCAGAGAACTTCTGAAGAGGTTTTAGTGTTTGCGTGTAGAAATTTATTATACTGCGTAAAAAGAAGAGTCTCTGGAATGTGGATTTTTTTGTTGCTGCTGCGATTCAACAGTTTAGCTATGTTTAGACATGCGTCCATTTTTTTTTTACTTCAATATTGTCACAGAAAAATCCTGGCAACCTGATCCCCAGGCATCAGCCAACGTTCGCGATTATTTTGTATTGTGTATTAAATTTAGTAGTGTATTAAGCGATATCTTGTGTTGTATTCAGAGGAAAGTTTTATAATAGGGAAACGATGGGATATAGGTCAGTGTGAGATTTTCTGTGTGTTAAAAATTCAGACATAAAATCAGAAAGGAACTTACGCAGTTGTTACCCAGTTGTTTGGTCTTGTAAGTATATCTTCAACAGTGCTGTTAGTTGTGAAAAAGCTATAAGAACTCATATTTCGTACAATGGAAGATTTTATGGTTAATGTCATCTGTCTGACTACAGTTATCTCAGAAATCACTATCATAGATTTTCATACGCTTCCTATTTTTGTTGTTATGCGCATTATTTATCAGCAGTCTATTGAATTTTTTGACAGTATTGCCATCTAAAACTAAGCTCCTCCACCAAAATGAACTCCTAAAATCCAAATACGCTTCCGTCCACGAACATTGTTTAAGACTTCTAATATTATTTAAATAATTCCTTTTCCATATTGAGTCAATTTTGTTTTTTTTTTATCAAAATTAACGTCTCATCAGCAGCCTGTGCATATGTCATCTCAGTCTCCTGCAAGAAAGCATTCCTGGCAAGATCGTCTATTTTATCTGTATATGCATGCCCAGTATGAACCGGAATCCAAGAGATTTCCGTAATTGTATTCGTGTTATTTCTTGATAAGTCGTGTATTTCATTAAACAGCATTCTTTTTTTTTTATTTTACACATAACCTCTTTACAGGCCCCATTAGAGTCTGACAAAATGCAAATTCTCTCGTATTTTAGATCACAAGCATATTTAAAAGCCTCATAAGTGGCAGCAATTTCGCAGCCAGTTGTCGACCTCAATCTATATTGCCTGTCGTATTGATCTCTTTGTAGATCAAGAAAAGCCGCCCCCGCACCAAGAATACTTTTTGATCCGTCACATACGAAAACCCTCCTGCCGTTTAAGTGCGATGAATTCCGAGATTTTACTGTTACTACGAGCTTTGTCACTTGGATTAGCATCTCTGGAAAAACCATGCTCTTTATCATATATTTTTAAATTAAGAGGGGATGAAGCAGTGGCGGCTCGTGGGAATCAATGTAAGTGGGGCTAGTCTGCAAGGACCAGTACTTACTTATATTGGAAATATGGAACAGTTATTCAACAGCAAAAAGCTTTTAGTTGTATTCTACTAATATATATACACTTATACATTTAAAAATGGGGTTAAAATAAATAAATACTGTGCACAAATAAGTCAATTCAGTAATACATTCCTCCGAAAAAATTCTACTAAATATTCGCATCAGCTTATTGCTGCCTATTTTTCCTTGCGCCTATTTTTCTGTTGAATAAATCTATCACCTGCTCATTAAAATGTTCAGCTTCTTTACTAATAGATAATACTGCAAATAAATTGAAACGTTTTATATATTTATTATAAGTTTTAAAAGTTTCAGTATTCTTTAGGTTGCTAAATCATCTTTCAGAATCTGCTGGATCTAATTGGAGTGATTAAAAGTATTTAAATTAAATAATTTATCTGTTAAACAGAAGAAATCATATTATAATCTTTAAAAGAAGATCAATTATATTGTAAACAGTGTATATTGTATTTTCTCACACATTATTAATGCAATCAACATTTTGCATAAAATACCATACGTACAGACCTGTCTGTATCATATTAAATCATGTTTGAGACGAACACACAATTTTTCTATCATATTTATCAGATCACGATAATATCAACAAGCACTGTAAAAGCAAAACCATCGTTTACTCTTCAATTGCAAAACCCAATTAGCTTAATTTAACCCACTGGTACTACACACACTTTATTCAGTTAGCGAACGACGAACAAGCGATATACCAATAGAAGCTTAAGATTAGGGCTTAGTCCGTTGATTTCTCTTTTTGCCATTGCGTATGTCATGCACACACTCTGCGCTCAGTGATTTTTTTCATTCGTTTCCTCTCTTTTCTGGGGCTAGTTAAACTTAGCCCGGCGCACATTGCATGTGGAACAGAATATGGAAAGAGAATATGAAAAAAGCATCGCGCGCATATTGCTGCATGTGCGAAGTAAGTTCTCTTGTATTGAATTATGTGTACATACGAATTTGTGAATGAAAATGAAATACAAATTTTGAAAGAGACGAGACATTAATGGATTTTAAAAACAGTTGGTGAGCGAAGTATTTTGATCATTTGTTTCGCTAAAATGAAATTTTATAGTTTGTTATAATTGAAATAGAGATTGGTTTCTTTACATTTTGAAATGAAAAAGGATGGTGGGGCTAAGCCCCACTAGCCCCATACGTAGAGCCGCCACTGGGATGAAGTGCCATAACACATGTTTTAAAATTATCAAAGTTTGCTTTGAACATCGTATAAACAGTAAAGAAGTTAAAGGGTGCTGGGCTGTTAGTTATGTCATAGAACGTGGAGAAGAAATTCAATTTAAAGTTTACCATATCTCTAGTCGATAACTAAAGTGATCTTAAACGGCTAGGCATCTCATTAGCTATTGCAAAAGTTAATAGGTTTGATGAATTTTGCGGAATACCCAGACATCTCTTCAAAGCTTTACCTTTCAGACCGTCCATCAGTGCTGCCACTTTGGATACCTTCGTATCATTTTGGATACGAATCGAATTTGAAAAATCTGGATGATACGATGATACGTTGTGCCCAAAATGGATACCTTTCTCATAAATTTTAATTTACCTGCACGAAAGCGTGTATTCATAACAATAACTTTTTCCAATTTCCATTACATTCTTTTTCAAATAAAAAAGTTTGATTGTACAATTTAACCATGCTGTTATATTTATCCACTTCGAATGGAAGTAGCGGCATTTCCTTTCGATTTAGATTAGAAAAGATTTTATTTTTAGTTTTCTTTTGTACATTATTAATCTAATTTAAGTACTATTTACAATTAAAAAAATCACTTACTAGCGGCTATAATATTTTGGCCTGCTGGCTCTTGGTTGTTTTATTTTTATTTATGTTTATCTTTTGAGTTTTTCTTTTAATCTTACACGCTAATTATCATACCCAGCCGTGTACAGTGGCTGGGATTATCTTAGCAATAGCCACTTAAAATCTACCTTATGCTATGACTTAAGTCTAACTTATACCTAACTAAAGCTAACTTAGCCTAATTAGACCTAATTCCTTATCCTAGGTCTTACATCTAGCCTCTTCTATTCGTTGGGAGGCCTACATAATTAAAAAGCGCATCCATGAGCTGTCGCTGACACGCTATTTTCGCGGGGCGCATAAATGGCTCATTAGAGCCACCTGTACGCCCAAGTGACCGTATCAGTCCGTTCTCATGTCCGTCTGTCAGTCCGTAGAATCTTGTCGTTAATTCTACAACCCGGTCCCTAAGTGGCTTCAATCCCGACTCCTCATACAGGAGAAGGTTCTTCGGCCACTTTTTAGTCACCGGGTTGTCACCTTTTTAGTCAACTTACCAGTACAGTAGCGGAGGATTCTCCTTTCGAATACCTCCGCTTCTGCCATGGCAGTTTTAGAACAGGTAATCCAGGATGGGGACGCATAAGTCAGGATAGGCCGGATCAGAGTCTGGTAGCAAATGGACTTAGCTCTGGTGGTCATGCCCATCTTTTTGGCAAAAAGAGGTCTGATGCGTTGAAATGCGGACTTAGCAGCTTTGATTTTACGCCGCACATAAGGATTAAACTTCAGGAATTCGTGGAAGTCAACACCGAGGTACTTTAGAGATGAAATTAGAGTAATCTTAGAGGTTCCGAACGAGACAGCGAGTTTTTTTGCCTTGTTGCGGATTGTTTGAGATCCCCGATACTTAGAAGGATTGCGAAATACACAGAGTTGTGTCTTACTGCTACTTGGTTTGATGCCCCATTCGTCAAAATAAAGACTTAGTTCTGCCAAATAGTATTCCAGGCTCTTCGCTGCTTTGAGCGGGTCTTTGCTCGATGCGAATAAGAGCGTGTCGTTAGCATATTGGAGGACTTGGACTTGAGGTTGGCTTGCTGGAGTAGGAAGATCAGCAGTGAATGTTGTATAGAGAATAGGTCCAGTGACAGAGCCTTGTGGTACTCCTGATGTCACAGGCCCTTTGGTAGAATTTGCTCCATTAACGCCGACATAGAATTGTCTGTTGGTAAGAAAGCTTGCAGTGAGTCTTATAACCTCTCCCGGGAATCCAAACTTGATCAACTTAAAGAGAAGGCCTTCATGCCATACGGAATCGAAAGCCTTTTCGATATCTAAAGCACACACCACCGTCGGAGTGTTTTGCACATTCAAGTGAGACACTATTTGATCCTGCAAGTATGAGATGGCATGCTGCGTCCCGTGCTTGTGTCTAAAGCCAAACTGGTGGTCAGGAATCACCCGCGTGAGCCGACAGTGATGTTTTATCATTTCCAGCCAAATTCTCTCAAAAACCTTCCCAAAATTAGGAAGCCGAGAGATTGGGCGGAAATTGCTGGCCTGATTGCTTTTGCCCTTCTTATGAATAGGAACAATTTTGGCCACTTTCCATGAGTCCGGAAAGTAACCATTGCGCAAGGCATTGTTAAACACAATAGAAAGAATTCTGAGCATAGAGAGTGGTAGACGTTTAATAATGAAATTAGACATTCCATCATGCCCAGAAGACTTTTTGCTTTTTATACCGCGCAGCAGTTGCACCAGGTATCCACTATTAATAAAGTGGAGCTGGTCATTTGCATTTTGCGGATCATCTGAAGGATTCTCGGATGTAAATGTGGCTGGTGGCTCGTGGTGTCTATTGAGAAAGCGGTTGACCTCCTCTTTTACCATTTGGCTGTTAGGGGCTGAAGGCGGAGCGGTATTCAGCTGGGATCGGAATGTCGTTGCGAACAACTCTGCTTGACAATCAGAGTTGCGCACAACAACATTGTCAATCGTTACCGCCATCTCCTGGCTTTTGTAATTGCCAGAAAGCAGATTGCTTTCCTTAAACATGTCGGGGCCTGGTCGAATGTCGGCCAGCCGCTGCACAAGACGCTCACTGCGAGAAATACCAACCATTTCAGCAATTATCTTGCTGAGACAGTTGATACTCGAAAGTAGTGACTTGTACGTCGGGTGATCCCTCCCATGTCTATGGAAAATTCGCTCCAACTTACAGCGCCAAATGTGTCTCACTTTCATGTGCTTAACGATTTCCGGCGGCAGCGCGTGGTTCTGATATTTATTAAGTGTGGTCAAGCGTGTATTCCGGACAACGGTTTCATTTTTAATCTTACTGACTGACTCTATTATATTATCGATCTGATGGTTCGTTAAATTTTCCGTCACACAAACGTCAAGATTTCCTACCGCAACGTCTATGTCGCGCTGAAATTGGCCCCAATTGGTGTTTTTAAAAGATCTTATTGTCTTTGGGGGTCTTTCCATGAAGCTGAAGAAGGAGCGGAACTGAAGTCGGAGCTTCACGGCAAAGTGATCAGACATACCAGCTTGCGTCCAGCAGTGTGGTAGATCAATACTGCTGAACAGGTCATCTGACAGGAGAAAGAAGTCTATGGTTGAATTACTACTTGGTCTGGTTGGTGAGTTCGGAGCAACTACTTGCAAGGGAATGGGAGGACTGCTTTGTTGCAGCCATTCGAGCAACACCCTGCCGTTTCTATTTGTTACGGAATCTCCCCATTGTGGGTGTCTCGAGTTCAAATCGCCACCGATAAGCGAGTATTTATATTGTGATATGATTGAGTTAATGACTCCGAAATCATGCAACAGACTTGACTTTGACGAACTACATCGAACGTATAAAGATACAACAAGGATTCGCCTGTGATCTGTTGTTTTGATCACCGCTGCAGCAATAGCACAGCATTTTAGATCGGGAATCGCAACGGTCTCCATGTCCAGATTACTCCTAACCAGGAGTGCTGATCCGCTATTTTGATTGTCAAAGACAGTGGCGAACCCTCTAAAGCTAACTTTATGGAATTCCGAGAGTCTGGTCTCTATTATCATTACAAGATCCGATTTCAACTCATCCAGGAGGTGTTGTGCGGACGCTCTTTGTGCCATCGAGATGAGCGAAGCGCTATTGAATGTAGCCACCTCAACCAACTTACTTAAGAAGGGTAGTCAGCAGTTTAAGAGTGGCAACCAGCCCTTCAGCATCAGTTCCCGCTGCCAATACTTGAGTGATAAAGTTATTTATCAGCCCAAGATTGGCATTGGCTGGAGATGATCCCGAAGAGGTTGCAGCTCGTTGAGCACCAGAAACATACGAAGCTGTATTTCCTACTGCCTGTGCGTATGAAATACCACTTCGCCTGTAGTTCGAGACGCTCTGCGTCACAAACTGCTGCCGTTCCTTCCGGGCCTGTTCGCGACGAATATTCTTCGCCTCGATTCTAGCCGCCATTTGTTTATATCCCGGGCATCCACGGTAGTTGGCTGGGTGGCCATCTAGACCACAGTTGACACATGCAGGCTGTGCGTCTTCCATTTTTTTGCAGTCGCCACGTGGGTGCCTCTCCAGGCACTTCACGCAGCGGTGGACAATGGTGCAGTTGCCTGCAACATGCCCAAAATTTTGGCAGTTAAAACACTGCAGCCTTTCTTTGTTGCGGATTTTCTCCCAAGACACTCTCTGCCAGAGGATGGACCGTATTTCAAATACAGCAGCTAGCTCCTGGGAAGGCTCGAATTGCGCAATGAAGAGCCCGGACTGGGGTCTGAAGTCTTCAGCCGCTACCGACTTACTCAGTACCCGGTCTTTGCGGGTGAGGAAGTGCGATATTGACTTCACCTTCAGATCAGGGTACTGCGCCACTAGCTCAGAGTGTACATCCGCTGGTTGAACGCCCCTGTGTAGGCCACGGATGACAAGTGTCTTGGGTTTTTCAGTAGCTGCCGTGTAGGTCGTTGCATTTCGACCAGTGGTTTTGATTAGTTCGAAGACCTTTTTGTGGTCTTCGAGGGAGGCACACAGGATGAGCGATCTATCACTCGAAATATTTTTAATATTTACTCTGATCCCTTGAGCGTTAAGCTCAGTGATGAATTGGGGAATATCCATCTTATAAGCTGTTATAGGCGGCACCTTAAGGGTTTTCGTAGGTGGGGGAAGGGAAGAAGATGCTGTCGCCTTTTGGGGAGAAACTATTACCTGTTCCTTCGTTTTCGTCTTTCGTCGCGTTACCAGGTTGAACTCCTGGCTGTCTTGGTCGATTTCGATTGAAGGTGCTGCAGCTAATTCTGCTGCTTTGGACGCCCTTAACGGCTCATAGATGGCTGAGGATACTATTTCTTCCGATCGTGGCCTTGAGGTGTTAGAACTGCTTCCCTGTTGGCTTATCGCCAGGAAAGACGTCATCTGGCGACGCAACTCGTTGACTTCCCTCCGCAATGCGCGGTTTTCTTTTTCTAGGACTGCAACCTTCTCCATTGCTCTTTTATCCGTTATTGGCTCATCGATGTCCGATGCTTAAGGGGTTTTAATTTTTTTTCTTTTCCTGCCCATTACGGACTTGTATCAAGTTTTTTTAAACTTTAAATAGCACTGCACACACCAGCTAACTAACACTGAATTTTATTAGTCACTCACTAAACTTGAATTAAAATTTTATTTTTACAACTCAGCGGTTGATAATTTATGCGCTTCACTGTTTAGTATAACCAACTTAACGGCACTTAAGCAATGCTCGGAACTTGTTTACTTTATAATTTCGCACTGGATATTAATAAAGAACACGACCGATCGGCTACAATGTTCGCAGTGAACTGATTTCCTTTCGAAAAAGTTTGGCGTGCTATTCAAAATAGGCATTAGCATGATGTGATACAAGAAACGGACAAGAAAGCAAATGTATCTGAAGAAGTAGCTCAGAAACTATCAAAAATGTACAATAATTTAAAATATATAATAATTTATAATGTACAATACTTTATATAGAGCTAAGTAGGTGAATTCTCTCAACCCCCAAAATATATAGGCTGCTGCTGAAACATATTTTATTCCATTACTGAATGCATTTCCCAACTAACATAAGAGTTATGCAGAATGAATTAATTGCAAAATGGTCTGAATTTTAACAACGAAGCAGAGTAATTCTGGGAAAACTTATACTTAGTCAAAAACGCGTATGAACTTTCTATGGTTGGCAACGTATGTACTTTATTCTTTAATCTTATGAGCTTACCTCATAGTCCAGCGGCCTCTGAAAGACACAAGAGAAGCCAGCTATGTCGTATGTATTACTCTCTCCCACTCACTGAAATCAGGAAATCATCTACTTCCTGTAACCAACCGCCCTATCCCATTTAAATTGACAAGGGGCAGGTCACTCAGCTTTGAGAGAAAGGATGCTGCCACCCTTCTTCTTTCAAAAGCCGGGCACTGGCACATAATATGGAGGACGGATTCCTCTTCGTCTTCGAAGACACAGCTCAAACAGAAGTTGTGTAACCCTGTGCACAATCATTGCGCATACCATACAAAGAACGCACCCAACGCATCTAAAACCGGCAGTGCTTCTTCATTTATATTGAAAAGGGCCTTCCGTCGATTATCTACTATTAGCGGAATATTTTAAACAAAAATATTTTTAGCTTCTGCCGAATTTTATGCATTTGATTTGTTAAAAGCTGAATGTGATATTTGATTAAGATTTTGATATTTGTTAAAAATATATGTTCGATTTTAGTATATGCTGTGGCATGAATCGCTGATATATGTTAAATGTCGAAAATGAAATGATGTATCTTCGACAAAAACGGCTTTATAGGATCATGCAGAGCTTTTATACCTAGGTATCAATTAGATACGCATTGCTAAAATTTTGGATACGATGGATACGTTTTTCTTACCAATTTTGATGAATTTGGATACGATATGAAAGCTCTGAAGTGGCAGCACTGCCGTCCATGCGTTTTTAGAATACACGAGTCAATTTAACTCCTATCCAGTTTTTTGAAGGCGGGGCTAAAGCAAAAGTGTTCGGAAAGGTGGATTAATATACCTTTAGTCCGGGGAAATTTAACATGGTGCTTCGGAAAAATTAGGGGAAAGCTGAATTTTGGTGTGATCCTTGGTACTGGCATGTAAAATAAAATGTCAAAAGTCGCTATGGATACGAGTGCTGCTTTACTTTTTATACGGGGTCAAAGGTCACCAAAAGTGACCTTTCCTTAATATCTCAGTAACGGTCACGTCTTCAGAAAAACAACATATGACGAATTTGTAGCCTAAAAAATTTCCAACAAGAAAGATTATATAGCTTTTTCCTGTAACCATAATCGTTTTTGAGATATATTGATCTAAACATTTGCTACTAACAGCATCCTCTTTCTCAACGGCATGTTGATGTTACCCGATCTTGATTACGACTTGGAATATTTGTGAGTTTGTATTTCTATGCTTAAGAGGACCATAAAAAAACATGTTAACAAACTTATCTACCAGACTCCAGGGTAGGTGGAAAAGTGTGCTCCGAAAAGTTATCCCCCCCCCCCTTTCCATATCTATTCCAAATCTTCAGGAATGAGCTCGTTGCCTACTCTTTGCCCACTGTTAAACAAGATAAAATCACTTTTTATCCTGTTAATTGCCCACACTCACACCCTACCCACCCCCGCAAAAGAACCACCCCAAAATAACCAGTTTTTTAGTTTTTTTTCCATACCGTCTTATATATATAATAGCGGTCCTAATATAGAACCTTGAGGTACACCAGAAGAGGGCGAAAATGGTAAGAACGAAACGCCAGAGAGAGACAAAAGACGTGCGGCTAGTCAAAAACGAAGATATCCAAGAAAGTAAAGGCTCACAGATGCCATAGTGGTTTAATTTGAGTAGCAGAAGCTCAAAATTGACAGAACCAAATGCCTTAGAAAAATCTGTATATAAAGCGTCAACTAGAGAGTTCCGATCTAACGCCAAAGACACAGCATGAGTAAATTCAATGAGATTCGTAGATGTGGACCGACCTTTAATAAAACCATGTTGCTGAGGTGAGAAAGTATACTTAAGAGAGTCATACATTTTGTTGAACACAAAACGTTCCATGATTTTTGAAAAACAGGGAAGGATAGAAATAGGACGATAATTTGAGGCAACATTGCGTTCACCAGATTTGAAAATAGGGAAAATGCTTGCCAGCTTCCAAAATTGATAGGGGGGCACAATAAAGAAGATGCAAGATTTTTCACAAAAAAAAATAATAGGAAGGCTATCAGGTCCAGGAGAGTAACAAGAATCAAGAGAAGATATGAGGGCCTCAACTTCAAGAAGATTAGTCAAAGAGAAATTAGGAGGGAAATTAAAAGAGACGCTATAAGAAGAGGGAATCATTGAATCAGAGTAAACAAATTGAGATCACAAACATTCTCAGAAAGAGCAGCAGTGATGGTATTAAATGTAAGGGAGTTAGGCATAGGAGAGGAGGATTTTAAGGAGCGAAGGAATGACCAGAAGTTTTTGGGGTCATTCAAAAGCAGAGAGAATTTAATATGCAATAGATATGCGCATGGCAAACCTTATTTGATTCTTGGCAGCATAACCAAAACGAGAAAAATCAGCGTAGTTCTAGTCGGAACGAGAGCTCAAAAATTTACAACGTGCTGCATTTTTAATATCCAGAGTGCGTTTAACACTCTCAGTGAACCAAGAAGCGTCATTACACTTACGCAAGCGGAAGATTGGAGTATGAGCAGTGATTAAGTCAAGGAGAACAGAATATAATTTCTCAGCTGCAATGTCAATGTCAAGACCACGAAACAAGCCAAACCAATCAATTGCGTTGAGATCGAGAGCAAAGAGGTCAAAACTAGTTCTTTTGAAATTGAAACAAGGCTTATCGGAAACTCTGGCACGATTAGATAGATTAACAACAATGTCTACAAAGAGGGGAGAATGATAGGGGTATGGGTTCGTATAAGGCGTTATGGAGGGAGAAAGCAAAAACGATGAAGGTTCGATATTGGAAAGGATGAGGTCAAGGATCTTATTACTTACATTAAGGACATAGTTAAATTGATAAAGTGAACAAGATGAAAGGAAAGATGAGGAAGACTATATGCCGGGCATCCACGATAGTTGGCTGGATGACCATCAAGACCGTAGCTGACACATGCAGGCTGTACATCTTCAACTTTTTCGCATTCACCACGTGGGTGCCTCTTCAAGTATATCACGCAGTGATGGAAAATGGTGCAGTAACCTGCAATATGTCCAAAATTTTGACAGTTAAAACACTGCAGCCTTTCTTTGTTCCGGATTTTCTCCCAAGTGACTCTCTGCCAGAGAATATACTCTGTTTGGAATACAGCAGCTAGCTCCTGGACATGTTCAAATTACGCAATGAAGAACCTGGACTGGGTCTGAAGTCCTCAGCCACTACCGACTTACTCAGTTCGCGGTCTTTGCGGGTAAGAAAGTATGATATTGGCTTGACTTTCAGATCAGGGTATTGCACCACTAGCTCAGAATGAATGTCCAATGGTTTAACGCCTCTGTACAGGCCACGGATATTTTCTGTGGCTGCAGTGTAGGTCGTCGCAATTCGACCACTGCTTTTTATTATTTCAAAGACCTTCTTGTGGTCTTCTAGGGAGGCACACAAAATGAGTGACCTGTCACTCGAAATGTTTTTTATATGAGCTCTAATACCTTGAGCGTGAAGCTCAGTGATGAACTTCGGAATGTCCATCTTGTAAGCCGTTATTGGGGGAACTGTTGGGCTTTTCAAGATTTGAATGGGGAGTAGGGAGGTTTGCGTGCTGTGTGTTGTTGCTCTTTTGTTCATTTTGTCCTTTTATGCGCTACCAAGTGGAAATGCTGGCCGTTATCGCATTTATTTATTGGTGCTGTATTTATAATTTCAGCTCCGGAAGCACTCGACCGCTCATGGATGGCTAGTTTGGCTGCGGTTGATTTTGCTGGTATTCCTGTTTCACTACCACTGGCACCTTGATTTTGATTGTTGGACAGGAAATATTTCATTTGCCGCCGCAAATCTTTGACTTCTTATCGAAGTGCTCGGTTTTCTTTTTCGAGTACCGCAACTTTTGGGGTTTTATTTTTTTCTTTTCCGACCCACATCAGTGTTATCCACTTGTTTTTTTTTGACACGAACTGTGTTAAACAGTGATTCCCGCTGAATGTTTCAATGCACTTAAGTCTGCCAAAAATTAAAACAAAATCGACAAAATTACTGTTTACTACTGCACTACTAGTGAATTAACGGTACTTCACTGAGACAGAGCGTTTTATCAAACACCCGGAAATTAAATAACGGTAAACATCCCTTATTTATTGCACTCAACGATTACGACATGTCTGTCCTCGAAGGTTATTGACAATCGAATGAAGTATAAAGTAAAATTGCCGTGACAGTGTTGAGTGTTCATTCTATATGTGTCTCACCTTTATTGCATCGACGACGTTATCTTCGAGAGGGTATTTGAACTTATAATGGCTTTGGCTTTAAAAGTGATCTATTGGTTTTGAACAGTCATCCATACATTTTACACCATGCTACTGAAGCATATTACTTCTTTTTATTATTTATTTTAAACCAAACAGGGCGATTGACAAGCAATGATATATTTAATAACTTATACCCTTTAAAAAAATTAAAGAGCATACTAGCAGACTTTTGCTTGTTTGTCGGCTTGTAACGTCGTCTTACCAATGATGCAATTAAGTTTCTTTGTATTAATTTTTTCAAATAAAACTAATATAGCCATGCACTTTTCAAAATGGTTAGCCCTTTTTTGTTTTGGGCAATATTACATATTTTACTCGTAAAATATTCATAATCGTTCAAAACATAGTACAACGAGCACAACAAAAATGAATGTTCTACCCAACTTCCACTTGGTCTGTCGTTTTACAACACTGTTTCAATATCTTCAATCTGTTTCAGTAATTTCAGTAAGTCTGCGATTTTCTAGTGTAGAATCCAATACATCCGCTTTAAGCAACACTTCCGTAACAGTAACTAAAATTCCCATTCACATTCTGCCAACGTCCAGTCGGTTGGCATCAAAAGGTACGTATCCTCGAAAAGGTCACATGACTTTATTTTATTATTCATATGAACCGTGTAAGTGTTCGTTTGGAATCTGATTGTATAGCCCATTGAATATGTCCTATCACCAAGCTATTTAGAGCTATTCTCTCAAACTGGCACTGAGCACGAGGCTTGTATCAATCGAAGACATTAGCACCTCACTGCCGGGTATAAAAGTATCTTTTTCGTGTCCGACAATTTCTGTTCAAAAACAGGTAGTTGAAAAACATGTAGGTAGACGGGATATAAATTTTTCGGTTTTCAATTTGTGTAACTGAGTTTTGCGATTGAGCTCCGGAAGAAAGATTTGGCTACGATAAATACTTACACGGTTACAGAATGAATTTAATGAAAACGTATCTGTCGAAATCGGATTTGCCGAGCTCTGATTGATTGAGCGTTCTTGCCTATGTAGTGAGTGAGTTTCAAAGTGAATTTCAACTCGATGAGACAGATGTAGCGTAATGAAACGGAAATTAAATGGAATTTAAAAAGTATTTGGTGAAATACTTTCCTCTTTTCATTCATAGACTTAGTGAAATGGCTGGAAGATGAAGTTAGTATTGAATATAGCAGCGAGTATTAATGAATTTGAAGTCGATTGACTTGGTACATTCAAAATGCAGTCGAGATGATTTATTATTTATTTTATTTATTTAATTATTTATTCTGCACTAAATATAATATATAACAATAGTAGTACAATGTACACCCTTAATTATAGAGTGATCAGCAACGCTCCACAGCTCAAAAATTAGCCTGTTTTTCATCTATAAGTTAAGTATAAACTATGAGTAAAATTAATATAATTACTGTAGGATAAAAATTACAAAAAACCTACTAAAAGAAGAAAGATTAAAAACTAGGAACTTAAAAACTAAGCTATAACTAACTGTCCAATTAAGTAATTCTAAGCATTATCTTATAGGTTAATTTGATTTTTAACTGTTAAAATCCAAAATAAAGTGCCGATATCAGCGAGTTTTTGGAAACTCTACACTTTTCTTCAAATTTATTGTTTAAGATGTCACAATAATCTGCAAACATAAGCATGTTCATATTTTTATGCAACCTAAAGGTGGAGTAGTATCTAGGGAGATTTGAAATCATCTTGAGCACTCTGTTTTGCTGTATTTGCAACTTTTTTATGTGGCAGGTGGCGGCCGTAGACCAGACTGGAGCTCCGAAAGTTAAGAATGACAGGAATATAGTTTTGTAAATAAGTAATTTGTTTTCGAGGCTAAGGAAAGATTTTCTATTAATCAATCAGTATAACATCTTAATAAGATTATTGGATTTAAATATTTTATTTTGAATATGGTGTTTATAAGTTAGGGATTTGTCGAACATCAAACCTAGATAATTTAAAACAGGACACCATTGTATCTCTTGATTTTCGAGTCTAATATTTCTCTGTGGGAGGTTTCTGGGTGATTTTTTTCTAGTAAAGAACATGCATTGTGTTTTCTCAGCATTAACTCTGATTTTCCATTTTTTGAAGTATAAGGACAGTGCAAGCAGGTAGTTTTCAGTAGCAGACATCAGTTCAGGCGCGTTGGCACCTGCAGAGTACAAGAGCGTATCGTCGGCAAAAAGACCTAAATTTATTTCGGGGCATTTCGGAATATCGCTAGTAAAGATAAGATACAATAGAGGGCCAAGTACTGATCCTTGGGGAACACCGGCCACAACATGGTAAGCATCAGACTTGGTGCGACCAAGTTGAACATAAAAAGTCCTATCTAGAAGGAAGGAGCGAGTTAATTTGATTATTTTAATTGGAAAATTTAATTTAATCATTTTATATACAAGTCCATCATGCCAAACACAATCAAAAGCTTTCTGAATGTCTAGAGAAATAGCTAAAGTAGACTTTTTAAGAACTAAGTTTTGCTGGACATAGTTGGAAAATCTTTTTAGTTGATGCACCGCATTATGGTTTCTCCGGAATCCAAATTGTTCATTGGGTATGATTGAGTGAGTTTCTAGAAAATTCTGAATTTTGGATTTTATTTAATTTTTCCAGTAATTTGCTCATGACGCTCAATAGACTAATAGGTCTATAGCTTTCGGGAGCACTATTGTCTTTCCCAGGTTTTAATATAGGGACAATCTTTGTTATTTTCCATTTACTTGGGAAGTGAGAGAAAACCAAGCACTTATTAAATATTATTAATAAGTAATTTACTGCTTTACTTGGTAAGTTTTTCAATTGAGAGTTGGTTATTTGATCAGCACCCGGCGATTTCTTATTTTTAAGTGAGTGGATGAAGTACAACAAGTCTTTTCGTTTGAACGGTGTTGACGTGGAGCTGTTTTCGTTAGCCAGTTCATTTAAGCTATTGGAAACCTCAGTTTCAATATGAACATGTCTTATGTTTAACGTGGATTCGTGAACTGTGGCAAAATGCTGTGCAAGAATGTTAGCTTTTTCAGATTCCGAAGTAAATAAGCGGCTCTCCCGCTTTAGAGTTGGAATTAAATGCTTTTTATTTTTCAAAAGTTTCGTCAACTTCCAAAACGGCTTAGAGCCTTTGCCAAAAGTACTCAGCATACAGTTGAATTTAATATTTTTTAGCCTATAGAATTCGTCGCATATCAATTTGCTGATATCACTGAACCTTGTTAGAAAGTAAGGGATTCGTGTCCTCTGCCAGAGACGTCTGATACGTCGCCTTTCAGAAATCAAAAGTCTGAGCGACGGGGGAATGTCCGAGGAGCTTTTATTAATATTTAGCAATTTAGTAGAAGCCTCGAACGCGGATAAAATGCAGTCAGTAAACTTTTCAATGCATTTGTCGATACTCGAAGTTGTATAAACGTTGGAAATATTCACCTCATTAATTTTCTGAGCTACAATTTTTCTATAGAGAGTCCAATTAGTACTCCTCAGATCGTAAAGTTTAGTTTCATTACAAACCGGTTTCCCAAAAACTACAAAGTGCACAGGAAGGTGATCGGAGCCGAATTCATTGCAAACAATAGGAAGCGAGCAAAGGGACTGAACATTTGTAAGAACTAGATCAAGTGTAGAGGGCCTAAAACGTCGTTGGCGTGGAATAAAAGTAGGTTCAGATGGGAAAAGAATGTTGAAATCGTTTAGAAGCTGGCTGTTGTATAGGATATCACCCCATTTGTTTCACCTTATACAGCCCCAAGAAGAGTGCCTAGCGTTTAAATTACCACATATTAAGTAGTTATGGTTGATGTTAATGAGTTTACGAATGTCGTTTTTATATTGAAGAGCTTCGTTTGAGTTGTAAATACCACCGGGAAAATATACAGAAATGAAATGGAAAATAATACCATCGAGCATTATTTTGACACCAATTGTTTCTATGACATCAGTAGTAATATCAGGCAAAACAGTATGTTCCAGACCATTTCTGATCAAAATAGCAACCCCGCCACCAGAGCTATGAAGACGATCATTTCTATAAACTGTAAAATTTTTAATTTTGAAATTAGTCTTAAGGTAGAACTATAATGCAATTAAGTGAGCTTTAAGTAGCTTAAGTGACAGTACGGTTGCATAGAAATCAAGCGGCATACCCATAATGTACTTATCTGCCGTTTCGTTAAGTTTCGTTCAATTCGGGCCACTTAAGTGGTCTACGACTGGGACCGTACATCAATTAAGTAAATTTGACAAGAGGTTTGCGTACCGACTACAACCAATAGAAGCATGGCAGAAGGCACGTAAAATATTTGAATATGTTTTCGTGGATCGCTTGGTATTTTTGCAGGAGGTAGAAGTAATGATCGTTCGTATGCGGTATTGTAGACGCAATAATAGGTATGTGAAATATTTGAATATTTTAGGTATGTTCGCGTACTTTCAGTCACAGAATTTTACTGAATTTTCCTGAATCATGTGGTGGGGGACATTCATGAGAAGTACAAAAACGCTCACATTGCATATCCTGAAAATTGACAAACAAAAGTGTAAGTTGTCGGTTTTCAGGAGAAAAATAATGATTATAAAGTCATCCTAAGCGGTGATAAATTATCGTTACAAGAATATTCGTCCTTCATAATATTATAACATTAGGCCAAAAACCGTTTGACAGTTTTCAGTATTTTGAAATAGCTCAGACCCTACTGAAAAAGGGGAAATTTTCCGTTTTCAGTAAAACGGAGTGCAAAAACGGCTTCATTGCAATTAATTGCAATTAATCGTGGTACGCGAACATACCTTTCATTGTTAAACGGTTCATTGACAGTTTACAATATAGGAAGTAGTAATTAGATGTCTCGAATATGATTCTGCGCGACATTGTAAACAGAATAACCGGTATCTAAAATATTTTTTCGTCGATCACATAAATGCTATTTTTACAGGAGGTAGAAATAATGAGTTTGAAACATAATTTCAAAGAGAAAACGCGTTGAACAACATACGAAATAATAAATTATATAGTAGTTTATTTACTTGTATCTTTAAATTACTTACTTTTAAAAATAAAAGTACATAAACTACTTAAAATGACGTCACACAGCTTTTTTCATTCAAAGAATAACCACACACCATGCTTCAGCTGTCCACTATTGAATATTAAACTTCAGCAGTAAAGACCTTGTTGATTAAGTATATTTCGGTTGCATACCAATATTGCTCAAAAAACATTTCTTTCGTACACTTATTTGAATATAAGTACAAATTAAGAGCCTGCACTAAGCCCATATTTATAGATCTAATAATCTACAGCAAAGTGCCGAGGTTCAGCTCAGCTACAATTCTCTACGATTTCAAGCAACAGGGCTAGCAAGCTATGAAGACAACTATATTTCAATTGCAGCAAAATCCTATTCAAAAATATTGCGTAAACGCTCACATCAGTTCATCTCATATGCCAGCAAATTCAAACTCATATTCGCCACTCTGGCGGCAGCTTCATGAAGCTTCACTTAATTCTATTATGGGCAAATTAACCGATCGACTTCAATTGAGTGAATTTTCGTTCAGTTTCAGCGCTCACTTAAGTTCACTTAATTGCATTATAGTTCTACCTTAAGGCTTCAACCAGGTTTCATATCGTAAAATTATGTCTACTAAACTATTTCCGAAGAAATATTCGAGGTCTAAGGCTTTTTTTTGATTGCTTTGTGCATTCCAAAATATGCATTTCAAACTTTCACGGGCCATAGAGAAACTTAGAAACTACACCAGCTATTGCTAAAATTTGTTCTTCTTTGGAGCGGGCAGCTTTTAAACTTTGGAGAAGCTCATTTGTAATCAGCAACAGCTCGCTTGTATTAAAAAGATCATTTTGTGTCCGTCTGACCTGCTGTGCCTATGTCAAACCGGTTGAATTTAGTTGACTCTCAGCTTCTGTTAATAATTTAGAGTTTCGTGTGCGCAAGGGAGGAAACTCGCAGCTCGAGAAAGCGATGTTCCGAGTCTGGTTATTTTGATGTGAAGTTGAAGATGTTTTAGCTAATAGACGCTTTTGTTGTCTTTGCTTAATATCGATGTACTCCAATCGTTTCGGGCAATTTAAGTCCGAAGATTTGTGAGCTCCGTTACAATTTGCACAGCTAATTTTATTGAGATTTTGACACTCAGTAGTCAAATGGTTCATGCCACACACACTGCATTTAGGATTAACTTTGCAGTTGTCTTGGCCATGGCCAAACATCTGGCAGCGGTAGCACTGCGTAATCAACTTTCGTTTTCTGGACCAGAAAGACCACCTAACACGTATTTGGAATAACGATGAGATTTTTGAAAGTTCCGATAGTTTCATTGTACCTTTTTTAAAGTACAAAATATAATTCACTTTGTGCTGACTGAAGGTTTTGTTTATGAACATTTTGATGTCCAGACAGTTATTGATACCGAGCTTGAGAAGTTCATCGTCTATTTCAACTATGGGGATTTCATGCAAACCGGTCATCACAAATTTGATCGGAAGCTCTGTGATCTATTGGTGAATGAGTAGAACTCGTTTTTTAATTTTGTAAGAAGCGAAACTGTTTTTTCATAACTTTCTTTTGAATGCGTGAAAATTTTGATGCCGATAGACATCAGTTTTAGCTCGAAATCATTTATATTGTTTGTTTTTAAAGTTGTAAGAATATAGTCACGAGAGACACTTTTGACCACTATTGGGGGAATTTTGATGTGCACTTTTTTGTTAGAAGGTTCACTAGCAGCATTGACGTTAATATCACCTGCACCATCTAGAGGCAGGATGCTGAATGGGTTTTCGCGAGCTGGGTCCATTTTTCGCTTCTTGACTGAAGCGTAATAATCGGAGCGAGTTTGTATTAGATCACGGTTATTTCCCGAGAATTCATCCTCACTTGAGGACAGCACGTTAAGAGATCTTTTTTGGGCAGAGATTACTACGGATTTTCGAAACTTAACGATTTACAAAACTTTCACTTAGCAACGATGTTCACCGAGCGAGCGAATGGTTCGAACTCAACCAGGTTTATAGCAGTTTTATGAATTCTCAATAAATCGATCCCATATTGCAGATATCATAGCAAATTTATCAGTTTGTAAACGCTGGCTTCTTTCGCTTTTCTTATCAAATCGTAAGAATCTCATTATTTCAGTAAAATCGTTTCTGCTCATTGTTTTTGCAAAAAAAAGCGGGTCCCCAATCTTTATTCCACAAATATGAGACATCCAAATTTTTCGCCTCATATTCGCCGCGGGCATATAGCACAGCAATAAATGCATTTAGTTTTGTTGCATTTAGCTTCAACTTTGTTCCTAACACCCTAAATGCTTCTTCTTCTGTACTTTTTATGTTGCATTATACGGTCATCTATGATAAGAGAAAATGCCGTCTTTAGTTTTCCTTTCATTATATGTCGTTTAGCATATCCTGTTGGACCTGACACATCCTTAAAAGTAGTATGCGCTGGTGTCCTTCCAGGTTTCAAATTGGTTTCTTTTATAAGCTTAAAAAAAAGTAATCCCACGACAACCCTCGTAGGGGTCTAGGGGTTGAAGCTGGTAGGGAGCTTCATCACAAATTTACAATCAATGTGAATACGAGAGTGTGGAGTGATTAGTTTCACGGACTCACTTTACCCCTGATTAATTCACGTATCTATTGAGAGCTAGGTGAACTCAAGGCTTGGGGTGCGAGCCCTTGCCCGAGCTTGAATTTGAACCAGCGACCCCACACACAAAAAGCCAGAGCTCTACACATCAAGCTACTCAATCTTCTGTTTTATAAGGAATTCGAAGTAAAAAATAATCACTGTCATGCAGCAAAATCATTTTTTACTAAAAAATAATTATCTTCGAAAATACGTTCACAGCATGGGAACAGAATGAAAGTAGAGAGCAAAAGTGTATGTGGTTTTTATTTTTTATAGTTTTTCTTAAATCTTAGTCTCGTAACACAATCGTAAGTCTCCATTAACTTCAACTTCCGCAACATATTGTAGATTGACATTAATATGTAAGCTGGAGTTAGACGACATTTTTTCTTTTTATTATTAATTTTTTATATTTTATTCAGTTAAATCTTCACATTATTTTCTGGTGACAGCATGAAATTAACTTCAATGATCTAATTAGTAGTTGTATTTTTATTTAAGCCATGACAAAACTTACAGTATCCCGCCATTGAATTATGACCAATCAGTAAATTTTAGAAAATTTAGCTTTTTCTCAAATAAAGCAGAAGAAATTCAATTGTTTTTATTTTGCAATAACATATATTTATTGGTAGATGGTTGCTTTAATAATAAAAAATAAATGTTGATTGAATTTTAATATTTTGTGCTTCCTCCTTTGGCCTGTATTGCTGCTTGTATTCTACTAGGAATGCTTTCTACACATTTGTTTATCATTTGTCGCATTCCATCGTCGTTTTTCCACACTTCTTCGATATTTTTCTTCAATATGTTGTTTCTCCGGCTATGCACCTTTTATTTTAAATAGGCCTAGCAATTCTCAATGGGATTGAAATCAGGTGAATTGCCAGGCCAAGGTAAAATCTTCAATTCTAGGGAACTTAAACAATCCATGCTGGCTCTCGATGCATGGCATGGAGCACCGTCTTGCAAGAAGATGTATTCCTCCTTGGGATGTTTTAAGGTATCCAAATATGGCAGAAGAACATCCCTCAGCATGTCTATATACTGATTAGAGAGCATTGTTCCCTCAACCTAATAGATTGGGCCCGGATCTTCAGCTCTAATGCAGCTCCAAATCATCACTGAGGGCGGATGTTTAACTGTCCGAACCACACAATCTTCTGAATATCTCTCGTAGGGCATCCTTCGAACGAATTTTTTACTCTCCGTAACGACTTCCAACCTGCATTCGTCACTAAAGATAGCCTAGGAGAAAAATAGTTTTAGAAAAGTTAAATGATTCGTGAGGCTGTCTCCTCCTATGACATGTGAAATGAGATATGCTAAACAAAGGAATTGATCTTATTCCAGTATTCACTCCCGTGTTTTCGCCCAATATAGTCTTCGTTTGCGCATAACTTTGGTTAATTTTGGTTTTTTTGCGGGCCGCCTCATGAAAGGTTGTTTTCCTTGAATCGCCGTTCCAAAGTTCTCAGCGATATTCTGACGCCAGCTTCGTTCATATCCCTCAAAATAGCCCTACCTGGTGCGTTGCACTTTAGCAGAGCATTCTGCATGATTCTTCTACCCGATCTCGGTGTTGTTCTTCTTTGTCCGTGGCAATTTCCTCGTTTGTTCCCAGGGACCGTTTTTGAATCGGTTGAGCTACGCACAGTTATGTCAATGTCGACTACGGACGATTTCAAAATTCCTAGAATTTCTGCAATTTCGGCATAGCTTGACTTCTTTTCATTCAATAAGGCAACAACTTGCGCTATTTCTTCTGACGAAATATCAGCCTTTTTACCCATATTGTCTTAATTATACCACTGACTTAGTAATAATAGTACCTTCACTTCACTTCTCAGTTTTCCTAAGATCCCTATGTCATTTACTTGAATTTCACTCACTCACAGATTTCTATTTGTTTTTTTTTCACTTTGAATATTTATAGCTTTAATAACTGTCTCGAACACGCTTCAAACGTAAAATGATAAGGAATGCACTTTTGCACATATCTATAACTACTGCTTTGTTTGAACATCTGAGAGTTTTGGATTACCCATTTTATAACACACAGGTATCGGGAATACCCAACAGATCCATAACTTCCCTTTTACCGAGAAAAAGTAGCAAAAATGACACTCTGTGCTCATAAAATTATCAAAATTCTTCAGAAACGCAATCGGTTATAATCAGTGCTGTCGTTGTACTCCGATCGGAGTATTTGTACTCCGTTTTTAGTTACCGTACTACTATACTCCCTTCACTTGCAAAGTACTCCCTTTTCATTGGGAACACTTTTAATACTCATACAGTAGAGAAAATAATTATAAAGTCACTCTATTTAAAATATTTTATCTATGCAAATATTTTTTTTAACTTTAATTCTATTACATTAATCACAATTAAAGAAGCAAATAAAAAAGAAGAAAATGAACATAATCATAATTCATATAATGGAAAAAAATTAAAAAAAAATTATTTCGGAGGAAATAAATATAAATCCATGTTCGTATTTCCGATACATCGACTAAAATAGAGTTCTTTATTATTAATTAATATTTGGTGTGTCTTCTTTTCTTTTGGAGGATCTTAATTAATCTATTTGGCATTGATGAAATTAATTTTTTTATTATATTTTCTTCAATTCTATTCTATTCTGTTTTAATTGCTGTCTTCAGCTCCTGGACAGTATTGTACTGCTTGCCGTCTCTGTAAACTCGATGAGCTAAAATGCCCCATAGGTTCTCTGTGGGATTTAGATCAGGGCTGCAAGCAGGCCAATCAAGCACAGGTATATACTTTTCTCTAAATCAACGTTTGGTGTATTTCGAAACATGGATAGCCGCGTTGTCTTGTAGAAAGATAAAATCCGGTCCTATAATCTGTTAGGCGTTGTCGATTGGCATATTTTCTAATAATTCTGTATACATTGCTGAATTCATACGAGTGGGAACCCATGACGGAAAAACGCTCCCCATACTATAACAGAGCCACCCCCGAAATTTTGGCTCATTCTTATTTCTGGAGCCTTTCGTAAATCATGCCAATAAATTTGGCCACCATTTGGGCCACCCATATTAAATTTCTTTTCGTCGTTAACCACAATTTTCTTCCACTCTTCGTCATATTTTATAAATTTTTTGGCGAAATCCATTCTGGCCGTTTTGTATCCCTCATTTAGCCTTGGTTTTTTAACGCGTTTTGTCCAGACCGCATTTTTATTTTTATGCAGGATTTGCCTAATGCGTCTGGTGAGCACTAGCTCCTTCAATTCAGCCTTAATATGAGCAACTGTAAGGTGTAACAGCGTTGCCTTTGAAAATATCTGGCGTTTGTCCCTTTCAGATATAGTTGGTTTACGTCCTGATCGAGTTTTTGTGCAATAGTATTTTGGAAAATTCTGTCAAGAATATTTCCACTGCCTGATTGAAGTGAATGATGAAATCAACGGTAAGTTGAGAAGATTATTGGGCACAAACTTGCAATGAAATGCTCGAATTTTCAGTTTGACTTCTACTTTTTGTTTCACAGGCAGCAATTTAATTAAAAATTAATTGCCCAAGATTCTGAAATTGTAAAATTGTTGAAGTGTGGGGAAAACGAAGTTTAATAATGTCACTAATTTCATTTTAAAGAATGAATCAGGTTATTTGCTCACCTGATTTTGCAAATTTTGCAAAAAAAAATAAAATATATCCCTTATCATTGACGAAACGACAGATATAGGTACAATCAAAAGTTTGGCCCTAGTTCGATATTTCGACTTTAACTGGGGAGAAGTCCACGATAGGCTCTTAGGTCTTCTGGAACTCTCTTTGTTTTTGTATCGTCTTTATTAATTCGTTTTAATTCGTTAGACTCTGTATGTTTCTGTATCGCCTTTATCAATTCGTATTAATTTGTTAAACTCTGAACGTTAAAACTCTGCGCAACTAAAAATGTTCAGTTCTGGATATATTTCAATTATAACTGTAAAGTAAAAATTTCCAATAAACGGAATTTTAACTTGGAATGTCACATACGATCAATGATAATTTTCCATGATGAACGCCATCTATGGACTAACACATTCAAATTTTGAATACGTGCGGGAAATCGCAAATTATTCTAAACCTTTTATTATTACTAAACATAGCATAATTTTTACTGCTGCTTGTTCTCTGCATTTCGTATGACGCATGTAGGATCGTCGACACTCTCAATGTGATGCAAAGTAAATATATTACAATTTGCCGAAGTATTTATTCGATTTGAATATTTCTTTGAAAAACTTAGTAAAATTCGCTTTAGACGAAGCGTCGGTTATGATGGGTAATTAGCAATGTCTCAAATCCTTCCTGAAAATAGATTTTCTAAATTTGTGTGTTATGACCTGCATATGATCTGCACCCGCAAAAAAGATGCCCCAGCACATTGTAGTCTTGGCTCGCAATATTTAGAGAGCTTTAACGTTAAAATCCATAAAACACTAAAAACATCTGCGACGAGGTGGCTTTCGTTGGAAAACGTTGTTTCCCAAATCTTATCTCACCACCACTTTGCATACGGACAGCTCATAACAATAATTATAGGCGTGTTTTTTTGCTCCGAAAGAGCCGTTTCACACGAGACACTCGGTGTCCGGCCACTGAATCCTCAGCCACTGCTTTTGTATGGAATTGTGGCCCGGACACTGTAGCTCTGTGTGTATGCTCTCATTCATTTCTATGCCCCGACAGTGGCTAGAGACACAGTGGCCGGACACCGAGTGTCTCGTGTGAAACGGGCCAAACAGAACAGAAAAGAACTATGCCGCAAAAACAACGATCTAGTATAAAACAACAGTGCATTTGCTAAGACTGACATAGGTTGCTGTATTCGCTGTAGTAGCACAAAACAGCTGAATATTAAGGGAGAAAATAACGAGTATAAACTACCACAATCGATAGAAAATAGAAAAAAAAACTAACAGAAAATTACTTCTTTTAACTTTCTACACATTATGAGGGCTTTTTCTAATTTCCTAGCTGCTAAAACATTCAACCTAACCTTGAAAAAACCAAAGCCTCCTCACAGCAAAAAAAAAACAACTTCTCATGAGCTTTTCTTTTTTCTATCAGCACATTCTATAGTGAATTCACTGGTACTAGTGAATTCACTGGTACAGGAGTGTTGTTGTTTCCAATGCGTATACTCTGTTCTCTGCTAGATAGAGTAGCAAAAAAAACACGCCTTTTATATGCATGTCACTTTTCTGGCAGTTCCGAAATTTGTTTTTGGGTGCAACATATGCTTTGCATGGCATGGCTCATATACGCCGCGTAACCAGACTCATGACTGGGTAGACCTTTATTCATCCAACTTACGTGAAACCAGCAAGTCTAAACTTATAGCCTCTGTTTAACTAGCAATACATAAAAAACTATTCTGCCCTACTAAGCGCAAAGGCGGTATCTCAAAAAAATCGAAAAATTTATTTTTATAACATTAGAAAGCTTAAAAAAATACGCATCTAATGAACTAAGCCTTTTAATGATATTTTATTTAAAACATATGGAAAACACCTTAAGAAAGTTTTTTGAATATGAGAACCCGATATATCCAAGAGCAGAAGACCGTTCACCGAGAAAAGTGGAGTAAGGAGAATCCTCCACCAGCTCCAAACGAACCCAGTTCCTCGTCGCCTATCTCAATTTTACCTTAAATCACTAAGGAAATTAGAGGTATTTTAATATTACTACTTCTACAAAACTTCAATTATCTCGAAACTCGCTTTCATTGAGATACCGCTCTTGCGCTTAGTAGGGCAGTATTGTACTCCCTTTTAATGTATTGTTGCATGCACGCCAAACGAACCGTATGACGCTGTGGCGGCGCCAGAAAATGCTAGAGACGGCGAGGAAATACTCGACATTCATCTCATACATGTATTTCATACATGTATTCAAACAACGAAAACAATCCATAGACAAAACGTAGAATAATCCTCTAGAAAGTAAAAAAGAAACATTCCAGAACTCAAACCATGAGTCAGATCTCACATGGTAACGGGAAACTCCCAATATATAGTCTTTTAGAAGCCAGACACAGCACATACCTTCAAATAGCCCATAGAGCCCTCTAGAAAGCAAAAGTAGAACATTCTAGAACTCAAACCATGAGTCATATCTCATATGATGACGGAAATTCCCAATAGTCATTTCCAGAAACCAGATCAGGAGGCTTCGAGAACCCGAGACACACACGCGACACGACTATAAATACCGCCGCAAGAGGAGCTGGCAATCAGTTAATAGATAGCGAAGACAGCGAAAAGGCTGTTACTGTGAAAAGCGAAACAGTGAATTAAATATCCGGGCGCGGATGTATATTTGAAAGCGAAAAAGTGTTCAATTGTAACGCGAAATTATAATAGTGCGATCGTAAAGTGTAAACAACGTAATAGTGTTTATAATTATTTGTGTGTAAATAAAAGTGTAATTAGTGTTGATAAAGAAAACTGTTTTATTTCACGAATGTGAAGAATATCAAATCCACGGAAGGTGTTTTAACGGCAAAACACAACAGTATTAATGTTAAGTACTCCCTTTGGATTAGGAAATATACTCCCCTGAAAATTTTCAAAACGACAGCACTGGTTATAATTCAATGGCGGGTTACAGCGCAAAAAAGAAAAAAAAATTTTGATCATTGTCAATATCATATAGCGTGTGAAATTTGAAACAAAAACTATAATTAAGTACATACATGGTATGGACTTCCAGGCGTTGCGAAGTAATTTACGAAAGTTTTCATGAACTCAACTACGTTCATATACGACTGCACACGTTAATCAATCACAGTTCTGACAATGCACCACACAGTGAACTTGATGGAGGCTAGGGCACTCGATAAACTTTCGGTTGCTCCTAAGTGGATCTGAAAAATGTTGAATTGCGTATAATTGAAACTAGTGAATTAATTGGAAGAATATCCAACGCGAAAATATTAATTTTGTTGCAGGGAACTGGAACTAAAAGCTTTTCTGGGTTACAGCACGTCCGCAAACATAAATCCTTCATAAGCATAAGGGCAATGACACAATCGAATAACGGCAATGACACAATCGAATAACAGGGCAATGACACAATCGAATAACATAGATTTGCGATTGTCTACAATTTATTTTAACTGAAAACAAAGTCCATGGAGGTTTTTTTAAATTTTTCATCTCTCTTTAAGGACAATAAAAATATAGAAGAAAAAACTGTGTGATTGTTTGTATAAAGTGGAGTCGTTTTACTTTAATATCTTTGACTGTGTGGATAGTTTACCAGTTACTTTTTGAAAATAGATCAGAAGCTGTAATTTGCTTTTGAGGAAAAAATCCAAAAACAGCCGACAGTTGGCTCTTCTACCTTCGTAAGCGTAAAAAAGTGATGATCTTGAAAATGTAAACATTTTAACATGTCTTCACAAATATAAAATGCAAATTTAAATAAAAAAAATGTTATTGATTATTTGCGCCCAGTGTGGGCTTTAGTCCATATGACTTTTTCGATATTTGGATATATCATTGCATTTTCTTCTCTTGTTCCAAAATAACCAGATTCTTCAAAGTTTTCAACATACAAAATGTTACTTAATACTTGGCTAAGAACTTATATTGGTTGATCTGGCAAGCTTTTAATATAGAGACAAATAAAGCGGCATCTTCATATACCTGATAAACTCTTGGGAATCATCCGGAAACACCATAGACAAAAAAAAATTGTTGTCTACATGAAAAACAATCTTTCATGCACTTAGCCACATTGGAAAAAAATCTGTGAAAATTTTCTACAAACTGACCTTCTCTGACTTTTCTACATACTGACTTTTCAACGCCTCTTTTTCTTGTATCTACGAGTATTTTGCTGTTGATGTTTTTTACGATCTCTCTCACTATTTACACTCATTTAAGTAAGATAATTTCACTGTCGGTAGCTACGCGAAACAACTTCAACGCCAGTTTGCGTTTTTGGCATAAATTTCAATTTTCGCTTATCCTAAGCGAATGTGTTTCCACGGAAGGGTTATTTATGGAATAGGGTGATAAATGTTTCTGGAGAAACGCATAATCGTGTCAGTTCATATAGTGTTGTTATCTTTTGAAGATACCAAGAGTTTTTGGAGATTCGACGTCGAAAAGATAAATTGTTTGGAAAATTCTCAGAATTGCTCTGGAGGATTGTGTTGCTTGGACAGCAAAAATCACGTCCACAGTTAACCGACTGTTGAAATAAGATATTGAAAACTAGGAAAAGAAAATATACAATATTTGTGTGTGAATCTAAGTGATATTGATGGCACCCTCTTCAATGTTCGGAGCTCACGATTCCTGAATAGAGCCTTACGTCTGCATATTCGATTCAAAGCAAATGATTTTTTCTCGCATTCACTTGTACTGCCCGATATTGTCGACGAATACATTGAATACTTTCCTCGTGGGACTCGCACTGAATGCTAAATAGCCGGCATCGTATCTCTGTGGACAGCTTGGATAGCTGTTCGTAGCCACACGTTAGTAGACCGCAAATAAAATGGAGAAACTTACTCAATGGCAAATTGACAGAGAGCTGAAGAAACTTATATAAAGACTTGTGATCCGTGCTTTCCGTGTTGGGCACCCTACAGTTTGTTTTGTCCCCAAACAGAAAAGACAGCAGCGGGTTGGGCAATATTAAGCCTCTCTGGGGTGTCGTGATGCGGCAAAATATATCCAAAATCCAAGTTGCTTTTGTGTTGTGTGAGCCTAGACATGTTTGTGTAGTAGGACCACAAAACTTAATGTAGGCCCAGGCTATTGGAAGGTATGGAATCCGACATGGATATGGACGATACTAGAACAATGAGTGGATAGAACGGAAATAGGTGAATCTGAGGTGAATGGTTTGAATGATTTCGGAATTATTTTATGAGGCGAAAAGTTAAAATAACCCTAAGCAAATTCGGATTCTAATGAAAATGATTTCCAGACAGCAGCGCGACGTCCAATTTTACAAACTTTATTCATTGAAATTGCATCGAGGGTTTAGAGTTTTGAAAGAGAAAGCAAGTATGAAATACGAAAGTTATGCTGAGCTTTGATTACGGTTCGCAAATTTGAAACCCTGTGTAGATATTGAGTACTTGAAATCAGGTATAGATTTTTTTCAAATTTCGATTTATCACAGCTTTTGACAGAATCATTGGATCACCACGAATTTCGCTGAACTTATTGCAGTTTATTAAAAATAGACATGTGTGACTTTTGATGATTGTAGAAGTAACCTCGCTACAACTACTGTTGGCACGTGATAGAAATCCTTCAACTTAACAGCCCTTTCTGAAAGATTGTCGTGATACATCGCATGCTTTGTCCATCTGACCAAATGGAGAAAATTTTCGATTTGGCAATTTTGAAATTAAAATTTTTTTTAAAATTCTGCGTTGGATAAGAATGGTAGCTCTTCGTCAATTTTTTTTCTCATCTACCGAAGCTTCTCCCACGAGATCTCACTATTGGATCATCAGATCATCATTATTAATTTCGAGTTCGAGCAGGTTTGATAAGCTTTTTTTTGGAAGTTTGATAAGTATTTGGTTGAAAAAATATGATAGGGTAATATTTGGGGCATTTCACGTGAAGCGGACAGCGAAAACAAGTCAAGGCTCTGGATTTCGATCATATTGTGCATAATGGTACTTCTAGAGAATATAAACGTGGGTACGCAATTTTTCTTTTCTATGAGGATTAGTTGCCGAGCTACGGGCTTTTGAATAATTGACAAAATTGATGCAAGGTTTTTTTGGAAGCCGATTCTGAGACTCGAAAAAAATCTGAAAAACATTATATATAATGATTGGAATAGAAAGTTAACTGTTCTTTTTGATTTTGAAATTAGATTTGAAAAACAATTTTTTTTCCTGTGTAAAACCGGAATTAAGCACTTCAACTAGTTACTTCGGTTGTTTATTTTATTGTAAATGCTTTGCTTATGAATACAAAATGGAAGCATCTGTTGGTGCAATATTTACGAAATTGTGTGGTGCTGGCAATCATGTGCTAGCACCATAGCTCCTTCACTTTGTGTTAAACCCATCCTATGAATTTCGTTTCGATTGAATGGCTGCGCTGTAAGTTATAGGAGTGAATATAATTTTAGGGTTACCAGCGACAGAACTTTTTAAATTTTTGAAACGTAAATATTTTTTGTGAATTGTCATTGCAGGATCATTCCCATTTGGAAATTTTATGACAACATCGCTCGATAAAAGGTCCAAAAGGTTTAAGATATCTGAATTCTAGCAAGTCATGGACATACCTGCTATATACATCTATGTCCTCCGAAAATTTCAGCTTAATCGAGTCGACCACTCCAGAGCTTATCCCCCTTTATCATTTTGCTGATATATATATATATATATATATATATATATATATATATATATATATATATATATATATATATATATATATATAAATATATATATATGAGAAATTTTCGGCGAAGCGAGTTTAACACTAATTTTCTTCGAAAATTAGTAAAAATACTTGTTAATGGAAAAATGAATTTATTTCACAATTTTTACAACTTTACTCTCGTTTCTTAAACTAGTTCTTATTTTAATTACTGGAGGTGTTTCTACGACCAATTTTTTCCTGCAGCTTTGGCATAATTTGTTTTCTGCTTATATTCTTGGAATTTTTCTTAGGTCTCTAACCTTCCGATGAAATTTCAAATCAGATGGATTGAAACATCGATTGTCGCACGGAGACATAATACACATAATTAAGGGGGAAAATACATGTAACTGCTAAAAAAAATCGATTTTTTTTTTATTACATCAAAATGTTTGAAATGCTCTTAATATATACCAAAAAAAGATTTGAAGCAATATTCGTATTAGTTCTCAAGTTATTGTCAGTTATAGGCAGCGCGGCGTTTCCCAGGTCAGTGGAGCTTTAAAACTTTAAACGCGTTTTTCTCAAAGAAGTACTTTTTCAACTGCCGTACGAAATATCTCGAAAAATATTGAACCATTCCTGCTCAAATTTATTCCGCATCTACAAAAGAATATTATCTTCTCGTTAATTTCAGAATAATAATTTGTTTATTAATGTTTAAAGCGTGATTTTTTTGAAAAATAATCGATTTTTTTGTTTAATCGAAAATTAATGTAAAAATTTAATTTTTTTTAATAAATTTTATTGGTTCACCTATGAATTATATATTTAATTAGCATATTTTTTTCTCTCTGAATGTTGCAAGTTCCCCGGAAAAGGCGTTAAGTTGTACGAGGCAGTTTTTGATGTGTTTTTTTCATTCACTCGCATCGCCGCCATTTTGTGTTGAAAAATTATTAAAATATATTTTCATTTACTGTGAGACATGTACTTTAAGGATTTAATATTAAACATTTTCTAAATGAACAATATATATATTTTAAATCAATCTGAAATTAGCAATTTTTTTTCGATTTTATATGTATTTCCCCCTTAAGGCTCTTTAACTTATCAACGAGAGTAATAGTCACTGCAAGTGCTGAACAATAGCTCGAAAAATAATGGAAAATTCGAAATGGCTTGGCGTCATATACATTATATAGGCGTCATATATTTTAATTAGGTTTTAATGAGAAAATAAAACCTTTTTCAAATAAAAAATGGCGCTACTAATCAAATTTTAACATCAATTTTTGTTTTTGAGCCAACGAGCTGTACCAAGAAAGCTCTCGGTACGACGCTTTATACGACTTTTATGTATTGAAATTCACCTACCTCCTAAACTACTGGCCATCCCATTCTAAATTTTTTATCATAAAATAAGTATACTTTAAGCTTTGTTTTGATATAAAAATAAACAAAATGAACTTGGTCCAAATTATTCAAAAAGAGAGTTGAAGTGTTTACTTCCGGTTTTACACAGGAAAAAAAATGTGTTCTCAAATCTAACTTCAAAATTAAACAGAACAGTTAATTTTCGATACCAGTTATTATATATAACGTTTTTCAGATTTTTTTCGAATCTCAGAATCGGCTTCCAAAAAAACCTTTCAATAATTTTGTCAATTATTCAAAAGCCCGTAGCTCGGCAACTAATCATCATAGAAAAGAAAAATTGCGTACCCACGTTCATATTCTCTAGAAGTACCATTATGCGAACGAAATCCAGAACTTCGACTTTTTTTCGTTGTCCGCTTCACGTGAAATGCCCCATTTGTCATTTTCTGTCATTTTTTTTTCTAAGTGATGCAAGCATTAAATTCTCAAATGGAAATTATATCCGCTCTTATTATAATGAAAATCCGCACTTATTATAATGAATATAAGTGACAAATTTTTGTTTTTCCCCAAATTGTATAATTCATGCGAGCCGTAAGCCGGGAAACATTGCTAGCTTATGACTTTTGATGCAGTTATCGGATGGAAGTGGTACGGTGATTGTTCAAAAAGACGGCCAGCTCCAACAAATTTCTTATAACGTTTTTTTGTCTCAAAACACGGATGTAACTCTTCAAAACGACATTTGAAGTAGGTAAAGCAACTGTAGTTGCAGCAAGCATTGAACTTACAATTCCGTTTTAGCGAGTTCGATTCTTGCTATCAGACAATAGATTTGAATATTTTTTCCCGACTTTTGGAGCAGACCGTCAATAGGAGCATTCTCCCCACCTGACACCTTTCATATAGATTGGTTGTAATATTGGTTAAGCAGGCATTCAAAATCTACACAATTTCCTTACTTTTCTTTTGAAAATCGATCTTTCTAGCTGTTCCTATGCGCTAAAGCTATTTTCAGTATTCTTCATTCGTATATTTTTATATCTTTTTCAATTATTTATGAAATTTGTATGCACATAATTCTATGTTAATCTGGTTTTTTTTTATCTAAATGTTCTAATTAAAACCTTAAAAGGAAATTTATTAGTGAAATAAATTTAAAATAAACAAATTGACTTACTTGCTGTCGCCGTCGCTGTTACCGATTGTACACAAATCTCGTTTGGTGTAGACGTTTGCGAATTAATGTTTGCAAAATGAGTGATATAAACAAAACAAAAGCGTGCGTGGCAATTATATTAGCAAGCGGTTTAAAAAAGAAGATAACGCAAAAGCAATGGATGAATCGTGAAAAATATTCTCATTTAAACTTGTTGGTCAAGATACGCCAACATAGATTAACTGAAGACTTCAAAAACTACTTTAGAATTCCTGAGAAATGTTTCGATCATTTACTGGAAATTTTGTCTCCATATATCTCGAAGCAGGACACAACAATGCGAAACTGTATATCAGCTAAAGAAAAACTAGCTTTGATAATACAGTATTTGGCGTCTGGAAGATCTTTCCAAAATCTTCGATTTTCGCCCATAAAGTCCCCACAGTCGATTAGCCAGGCTGTAATGCATACTTCCACTGCAATAATACATGCGCTAGGAACCTACATAATGGTAAGAAAAAGATTTCTTTTGTGTTAATAATACTTGATTTATTATTTTTACACATATTTTAATTTAATTCAAATTGTTTTTATTAAATTGCGGAGCTTTCTTACAAATAATAAGCTGAGAAGGAAAACCGGTAAAAAAAAGAGTCCAAAGAGTCCGAGCAACAGTCACTATGTGAAAATTCTGGAAGCTTCACATTAAAATCAGTGTTGTCAAAAGATTTGATGACCTGTTGGGAATCGATGATGATATTGTGGCGCTTAAAATGTCTTTCTCCATTGCCAATTAACTGAATACTGACGAAAATTTATTGAGTGGTTGACTACACGTTCAATATTTATCGCAATCCAACTACTTTGATTGATGGATTTCAAAATATCCGGATATTTTCCCGATTCGTATCGTGATCCATCAATACAGCGCCCTACACGGTCAATACTTTGTATCGCGATCCAAATATCACAATCCATATTGATCCTGTAGGGTGATTTGATATGATACATACAGATCTGTACGTAGGATATTTTATGCAAAATTCTGATTGCATTTAAAATGTGTGAGAAAATTCTATATACACTATTTTTAATATAATTGAAGTTAAACAACTTTATTTGTTGTGTAATCCAAAAGAAACCACCTGATTTATAACTGAACACTTCAGTGTCTGTTTTATTAATAATAATCAAAATGAAAATTCTTTCTATTACATTTTCTATTGTTTTTCAAACGTCATGAAACTGCCAAAGGTCACTTGATTTGTCTGGTCGGTCTGGATATTATCAAGGTGTTAACTCCTCCGCCTTTAAGCGCCTGCGTCCCGAAGGTCATAGTTTAAAGTTGATTGGCTGAAGATCCTCGATGTTGTTAATTGAGGTGCTTGCTGGGTGGATAATTTCGATGGGCTGGAGATCTCTGATGGTATTGTTTGTGGCCTTGGTGAGGTGACATATGCCAAACGATACGGTCCGCTTATTGAGCTTGTAGGCTATAAGTATACTAGATAAAATGATTAGGAACGTAATGGAACCAATGTTTGTCAAAAGCGATGTATGGTGGTTTTCATGTAGTTTTTGTAGCTCTTGTCTGTAGGATACGTGGGAATGGGTGTTGCTTGAATTTCTGGTCTTCCAGGATGTCTGTCATATTTACTAGTATTGCATATGTCGCAAGATTTGATAATTTTTTTATTTGCATCGTCATATGCGGGAAGTAATAATTCTCTAGAATTTGGTTCTTGTTTTCTATATGATTTCTGTGAGCTCTTCGATGCTCTTGATTTATAATTTCGAACTGATTATCCGGGTTTGCAATGTCCTGAACTACTCTTTGCGTTATGCGGATTTTGAATTTGCTAAAGTGTTTCTTATATACTTCCTGTAGGAGTTGAATGTGCTTTTCTTGTATCTTTAGACCATTAAGAATATTCGGGTTTAAATACTTTTTCAGATTTTCTATTAAGGATTTTTCTTCGATTTCTTTTAGTTTGATGTAATGTCGTCGATAGCCTGAATGAGGTTCTTCGAAAGCATACACGTCCTTACCTTCCTGGAATATCAGTTGGTTTTTAAATGTATTTAAAGGCGCTTCGCAGCTAGGAATCAAGTCCGTGCTATCCTCTTCCGCGCTATGGATTGTCCCTGATGATGAAATTATTACATTAACTTGCGTCTTGAGTCTCGAAAGAGCGTCAGCTACGTAATTTGTTCTTCCAGGTTTGTAAATGAGCTCAAAATTATACTCCTCCATTCTGGCTTTCCATCTTTTTAACTTTGAATTGGTGTTTTTGCTACTTAGGCTGAAGGTAAGCGGCTGATGGTCTGTTAGTATTTTTATTTTCTTTGCACCATAAAGGTAATTTCGGAGGTTATCTAGAGCCCAGACGATTGCTAACATTTCTTTTTCATTGGCAGCATATCCTTCTTCCGTTTTATTCAAACCCCTAGAAATGTAAGTAATAGGCTTGTCCTTGCCGATTTCCCCTTGGGAGAGGACTGCACCAATCGCGTGGTCTGAAGCATCGCTTGTTAGAATGAACGGCCTTGAAAAGTCAAGGAAACTCATTACTTCAGCGGAGGTTAAGAGCTCTTTGAGGTCATCGAATGCTTTCATTTCTTTTTCACCCAAATTGATTTTTACCTTTTTTGACTGGTTGGCTTTTGTCAGCCCATTTGCACCTCTCGTAAGGTTTGTTAAAGGCTTCGCTATTTTGGCAAAGTCTCTTATAAAGCGTCTATAGTAGGAAGTTAGCCTTAAAAAACTCTTCAGATCTTTTAAGTTTTCAGGAGGTTTGATACCTTTTATAGCAGCTATCTTTTTTACATCGGGCTTCACACCTTTGTTTGATATGATATATCCCAAAAATTCTGTTTCAGTTTTAAGAAACTCGGTCTTATCCAGGTTCACTCTTAAGTTTGCCTTTTCTAATTTGCCAAATACTTTTTCAATATTTTCCAAATGCTCCCCCTCCGTCTTGCCGAATATAATAATATCGTCTATGTAGATGTAACATATTTTCCCAATGTACTCTTTCAAGACGTCGTCTATCATGCGTTGGAAAATGGCAGGAGCATTTCGAAGGCCAAACGGTAGTCTGGTAAACTCATATTTTCCATTCATCGTTGAGAAGGCGGTTTTGGAGATGTCCTCGTCCTTCATTCTCACCTGATGGAACCCAGACGTTAGATCCAATGTGGTGAAGAATTGGGACCCACCAAGATTGGCAATCGTGCCGGAGATGTCGGGAATCGGGTAGGTATCAGATATCGTGACGGCATTAATTTTCTTGTAGTCGATCACCATTCCATATTTCCTTATTCCAGTTGCGTCCATTTTTTTCTCTACAATCCAGATGGGCGAATTGTAAGGACTTTTTGATGGCCTAATTATTCCATTTCTTAACAGGTCTTTCACCTGATTGTCTACTTCCTGCCGCATGTTAACTGGGTATGGGTAGGTTTTGGCATATATTGGTTCATCAGTGGATGTCCGAATTTCGGCCCTAACGTTGGTATTTATAGACTGTTTATTATCAACTGGTTCGAATAGGTTTCTGTGGTTCCTGATTATTGCTATCAGTTTTTCTCTAGCTCGGTGAGGAAGGTGACTGTCCCTAATGTTTAAATTATTTACTTGTGTGGACTGTTTTTCCTTGAGTGGAATGATGATATTGGGTTTTATTCTTAATTCATTCTTTTTCCGATCGATGACTGCCTCGAGTGCCTTTAGTGTATCATCTCCAACAATTCCATCGAAGGATTTCAGGCCTGGTAAAATGAAAAACTGTACGACTGTATTGTTGCCTATGCTTGAAAAAAACCTGCCCCTAATTTTCTCTTTTACTTCAATTTCTCCTCCTGCCGATTGTATTTTGAAGGATTTTTCCGTTGGTTGTTTGGTTTCTGCTAATTCTGGTCTCACAAAATTTTTGTTAGTTCCCGTATCGATGAGGAATTTAAGAATTCTACCGTCGCTAGCTACATATTCTATGTATGGAATGCTAGAGAGGCATTCCTCATAAAATTTACTTCCATTTCCGGATCTTCAATATCTTCTAAATTATTCATTTGCATTTCTGCTTCGTAGGCTGCTACGTAGTCTTCGTTCGTAGTATCCTCTTCTATGGTATCCTCAGATGTCTCAATGATATTCACGCGTTGGTGTTTGTTTGAGTGATAATCGTTCTGCTGAGGTCTTTTAACTGGATGGCTTTCCCGTGGCCGATTCATGTAGTTCACTATTTTGGTCTTAATGGAGGGATCAACTTCCATAGGTACTGGGGGTTTTTGTGCTGTGGGCCTGGCTGGTGGCTGTGGACGTTGTTGATGTTGTAGATGGTATGCTTCATTTCTCTGGTTCAGCGATAGATTCCTGGGTGCAGGACGTGGTGGCAGTTTTGGTAGAGCTTGCTGAATTGGCCTTGTTATATTCTGAGAGAAAAACTGATTTTGGGGGGCTGTGACTGAATTGATTATGCTTGGCTTGTGTATTATAGTGTTACGGAAGTTGAGATTTTGAATTTCAAGACACGTTGTATACACTTCTGGGAGAGTTTTGGGTCTCTGAATCATTAACATCTTCGAGATGTCACCATTCACACCCCGTATAAATACATCAAGAGCCCTGTTTCTGTAAGTCTCAATTAATACTCCGACCGTTTCAGAAGAATAGTCTTCTGTTCGGATTTTATTCACGATTAGTGAAAACTGATGGTTCACAAGCGCGTAAAACTCATCGAGGTTCATATTGCTTTGATGCAAGAGATTTAATTGGTGTTCTAGTGTATGTAAGTCTCTCTTATCTGCGTAATGCAGCGAAAGACACTTCTTTATAGATGACCAACTATCGTCGAATATATTATAAGATATGAGGGCTGCATCAGCAGGGCCTCGAATCTTTTGCCGTATACTACGGAGTATTGCTCTGTAGATTGGCTTCGTTCGGACGATTTCATAGTCTTTAAGGATGTTTTCGACACTGTGGACCCAAGACAGATATTCTGCTGGATTCCCGTCGAATGTCTGCAATTCCCTAACGCAATCGGGCAGTTTACAGATTTCTTTGAGCTCCTCCTCGGTACGGGGTGCTCGAAGTGGTTCAATTTGCGGTGTAATGGAGCCTTGTCCTTTGTTTTGCTCCAATACCTTCAATCGACTGTCGATTTGCTTAACCAAGACAATTTGTGCATTAATTGCACCTTTTAATTGTCTGATGCTTTCTGTCAACTGTTCCATTGCAGACTGTTAAAACACTCGCGCACTATTTATCCTCCCTTTGTGACTTATGCACGGGCACTGGATATTAATATTCACTTCACTTCGTAAATATATTTTTGTAAGTACCTTTCGTATTCGCTCGATATTTATTTGTTTTCAACAAAATTAATCGAAAAGTGTACTTACATTAATATCCTTTCCATCTAGTGCGGTGTTATCGATTAATAAAACTCCGTCAAGTGGTGGACCAGATATGTGAATCTAAGTTCGTGGGTTAGCTGCAATATCTCCCTTTTGGCTGTTTACTTTGATTTCGCAAATGCCTACTCGCGGTACAGACTATTCCTTTCACTGAACTACTTTATATATTAAACAATCAGGTCCCTGCTCGGGCGCCAGTTAAACAACTTTATTTGTTGTGTAATCCAAAAGAAACCACCTGATTTATAACTGAACACTTCAGTGTCTGTTTTATTAATAATAATCAAAATGAAAATTCTTTCTATTACATTTTCTATTGTTTTTCAAACGTCATGAAACTGCCAAAGGTCACTTGATTTGTCTGGATATTATCAAGGTGTTAACTTTGATCTATGAAGAAACTTTTAAAAAGTTTTCTTAAGTCAAATCCAAGAAATGACAATTATTAATCTTCGTGCTCTTCAAAGCATAAATATTTATTAGTTAAAATTAACCAAGGTCAAAGAAGTACTCCAAGATCGATGGTTATTTGCTGGAATTTTCTGTCCCCGAATTATACAATCTGGTTTTGAAAGCCTAGGGCATCTAATTTATTGCTTCGGTTTAATTCAATGGGATATATATATATATATATATATATATATATATATATATATATATATATATATATATATAAATATATTTGGTGGAATTCGACAAAAAGTTTTTTTTTGTTGAGTTTGGTGGTATTAAAAACTGTTTAGAATTTTCAATAAAAGCAAGTACTGGTCTTTGCAGGCTAGCCCCACTCACATTGATTCCCACGAGCCGCCACTGCTTTTGCCGCTGTTCACAATTACATTCAAATAGGATTTGTTGGTCTGCGTTCAATCACTATTACTTCCTGTTTTTAAGCATACAACATTAATTAAAAACGCACTCTTGGAATACTTCCAGCAAATACTCACTTCGGATCAAAAATGCTATTTTTTGCACAGACCACTACAGTAATATTACACGGCTTTCACTTGATAAAATTTTGCATCAATGTCGTATCAATACATGCAAATTATTTATCAATACCATATACTTGCCATGAGTAGGAGAGAGTCACTTATGCCATGAGTAGGAGAGAGTCACTAATTTATTTTGGCATCACAACGGGCCTCTCTTGTGCCAATGTGTGCCGGTCGGCAGGTCTCTGTGGATCGGCAGCCATTTCGACCTAACCTAACCTATATACTTGCCAATAGAGTGAGTATTCATAGTTATGACGAATTCATTCTTAGATTCAATGAACTTTTGCATTGATAGGTTCATTATTGTAATGAACGTGTTCATCAGTACCATGAAGATGTCTGTGGATGGGATGGCAATGAGATTTTGAATATGTGTTTGTGCATTTATACAAGCTGGAGTGGATTCATAGCATTAATGATCTGTTTATCGCATTCCAAAATTTTCATCAGCATTATGAAATGTTTATAGTATTAATGAATTTGAAGTTGATGATCTGCATTCATTATTATTATGAATAGCATTTTTTTCAGTGTATATATATATATATATATATATATATATATATATATATATATATATATATATATATTTATATATATATATATATATATGTACATATGTATATATATATATATATATATATATATATATATATATATATATATATATATATATATATATATGTATATTTATACATCATCATCAACGTGGCACAACAGCCCGACGTCGGGTCTTGGCCGCCTGGATCGAGCTCCTCCAATTGACTCGGTCACGCGTCCTCCAATCTTGGAACCCCAACAGTAGTTCGGCGTCCGCATACACTGAGCTCTCCCAACGAGCTCTTGGTCTTCCTTTTGGCCTCGCTCCGTCGACTCGACGTGCGTTCATGACGCGTTTTGGCATGCGGTCGTCATTCATGCGTTGCACGTGCCCCGCTCACTGTAACAGTTGTAATTTCACAATTTTGGAGACTTCCAGCTTATGGTAGAGTTCGTACAACTCATTGTTGTACCAGATGCGCCATCCATCTCGGTCGCGGATAGCCCCGAAAATCCGCCGTAGAACTTTCCGTTCGAAGGTGTCGATCATATTTTCGGAGGCTTGGGTCAGGGTCCATGTTTCGCAACCATAGCACAGCACAGGTCTTATGATAGTTTTATAAACGCGGAGCTTAGTCTTTCTGTGCACATATTTCGATTTCATAATGGGGAGGACCGAGAAGAATGTCTTATTTGCTAGTTGTATCCGTCGCTTGATTTCGTCAGTTTCGTTCCAACTTCCTTTGCTGCGGTGTCAAGTCTAAGCAGAAGTTCTTCTGCATCGGTCAGTTTTCGAGCCATGATGTTAATGTCATCCGCGTACGCTGCCAATTGTGTCGACTTAAAAAGTAGCGTGCCGCTGGTGCTCAAGTGCATTGCCCGAATAGCGAACTCAAGTACCAGGTTGAAGATCGTGGGCGCTATTCCATCGCCCTGCTTCAGGCCACCCAGAGTTTCAAAAGGATCCATCAATCTGTTCTGGATCCGGACTTGCGAGACGGAGTTGGTCATCGTCATCTTTATAAGTCTCACTATTTTGGCCGGTATACCAAATTGCAGCATGCTGCTATATAGAGCGCCTCGGTTGATGCTGTCATATGTTTGTTTAAAGTCGACAAAGATTTGGTATACCTCGACGTCGTATTCCCAGCACTTTTGCAAAATTAGCTTGACCGTGAAAAGCTGGTCGATTGTGGAGCGACCAGATCTGAAACCGCCTTGATACTCGCCAATGATTCCTTCCGCGAACGGTTTAATCCTATACTCCAGGATTTTGTAGGCCGTACAGACTAAGGAGATGCCTCTGTAATTCTCACACCGCAGTTTATCTCCCTTTTTATGTATGGGACAGATGATGCTTCTTCGCCAATCGTCTGGGATCACCTCAGTCTCCCATATTCGCTGCAGTAGTCGAGCTAGAGCACTCAATAAACCCGTCCCACCAGACTTGAGTAGTTCAGCTGGTATCCCGTCAGCGCCATGCGCTTTGTTCCTTTTCAGTGAACGCAAGCCGAGATCAACTTCTTCTACTGTCGGGGATTGTGTGGATGGGGGTTGACCAACGGTATCGTCATGGAGCTCAGCTTCTGCTGCTAGGATGTTTGATGGCGGATTCAGAAGCTCTTGGAAGTAGGACGCCCATCGTTTGCTAATACTTTCGGTGTCACTGATAATATTTCCATCTTTGTCCTTACAGAGGCTAGTCCTGGGTTGGTAGCCATTTTTGATAGTGTTTACTAGTCTGTAAGCTTGTCTGGTGTTCTTACTTACTAGGTTTACATTAATGTTCAGCAACTGCTCGTCAAAGTATTTCCGTTTCTTACGCCTAATTATTCTATTGGATATTCGCCGTAGCTCGTCATATTTTTCCTTTTTGGCTCTGGTTGCACGTTGGACCCATTGTCTATAGGCCTCGTTCTTTGCGTCAAGTGAGTTTCTGCATTCTTCGTCAAACCATTCATTTCGCACTCGTCGGGCTTTGTATCCCACAACGTTTTCTGCCACATTCTTGATTGTATTTTTGAGCTCTTCCCAGAACTCGTGGACACCTACGTTACTGGAGTCGCGCAGCATTGGGGAGATTCTTTCTTCAAGCGCGGTCGTATATGCCTGTATATATATATATATATATATATATATATATATATATATATATATATATATATATATATATATATATATATATATATATATATATATATATATATATAAGCCGAATAATCGTTCAGCAAATTCTCAACCGCAAAGATTTTGGAGGGCTGAATCTCGATTGGTGCACTGAGGAAATTCTGCACCGGTATGCTGTTTTCACCAGGAAATGATCGGAGTCACAGTTAGCTCCGCGGTACGACCGAACATCCATCACACTTGACGCCCATCTCTTGCTAATAAGGACGTGGTTGATCTGGTTGACGGTATGTGCGTCTGGAGAATTCCAGGTCTGCTTGTGAATGCGACGGTGTGGAAAGCAAGTTGAGCTTACAACAAGGTTCTTGCTGCAAGCGAAGTCAGTTAGACGATGGCCGTTATCATTGCATTCTTCGTGGAGGCTGTGTCCTCCAGTGGTCCCCCGATGCCAACTTTCATTCCCGACTTTTGCATTGAAATTTCCTAGTAGCATTTTAACATCATTTGATGGATGTGAGTCGAAAAGAGTTTCAAGGCAGGCATAGAACTCGTCTTTTACAGAGTCTTCTTGTACTTCGGTGAGGGCGTGCACGTTGATTAGCCAGAGGTTGAAAAATCGCGACTTGATGCGAATCGCACACAGCCTTTCGTTTACGGGTTTGAAGTCGGTAACGCACGACTTAAGCTGCTTATTCACTATGAATGCTACTCCAAACTCCTTGCGGCCAGATGGTTTGCCGCTTGTAAAAATTTTGTGCGATTTCTTGTCGTTGATCTCGCAGCCTAACCAATTTGTTTCCTGGACTGCAGTAATGCTCAGTTTGTACTGTTCGACCTGATGAAGGAGGGCCTTTTCGGCCCCCGGTTTGTTCAGGGAGCGTACATTCCAGGTTCCGAGAGAATAAGCCGATATGCGTTTGCGTAGTCGTCGTTGTTGATCCGTCCAATCCAAGGCTTTTGTTCCAGGTTTCTTGACAGAGGAAGTTTTTACAAGGATGAGTTGTCGGCAAATCGCTCAACCATTTCCATGGGGGGCCTTGGCGATAGTTGCTTCAGGAGACTTGCTTCGTTCCAAAGTTCACACAACTATGTTGCAGGCCTGACAACGTGGCTAATCCTCCCTAATGACCTGAGACGCTTATAATTAAGTCATCAGGCTGCAACTATGCAAGTTTTACTGAGGATAGAGTTACCTCGTTGCCTCGAACCCTCCTCCTTTCTCCGGGCTTGGGACCGGCATATCAGAAGTTAGACTTGCGATCGGTGGAGTTTATATATATATATACAGTGGCAGACAAAAGTCTACGGCAGGCTGGTTAATAGGTAACTTTAATAAAAAATCCATTGATGCGTATTTTTTCAATAACGTCAATATATTTATAAAAAAAACAAAAACATAAATTTTTCATAACGGACTTAAAGATAAATTCATAAAAACATAAAAAATTGATGGGACATACTTAAATCCACGGCAGTCAGTGCTGGCTGACTTATACACACGAAATTTCCAACGAAGCATAAATTTTCTATCTACATGTTTATTCATTTTTGACTTAGTAACGGATTCGAAAACTACATACTCTATTACATCATACTACAAAATATGAAAAACCTATTTTTTGTGGAAGTACTTATGTCGAAACCAAGTATCAAAAGCCCCACCCATCTTCAAAAACGTCGCACTACTAAGCATAAACGTTCTATCTACGGTAGATAGAACGTTTATGCTGTGAAAGCTTTTAATTGAGATTTATCTCTAATAAACGTATTTGTATCCATGTTTAAACTTTCGTCCTGTTTGAAGATGTCCGCAGCATTTAGGAAAACACAATTCATTGAATATATCGAAAGTATTAAAATGCATATATATATATATATATATATATATATATATATATATATATATATATATATATATATATATATATATATATATATATATATATATAACATACATATACAAAATTTAGTGATGCAATTTTACTACAAAGATAAAATCTATAAATACAACAAATCGAGAGAATTACTTACCTCAGATTTCCCTTTTGGTTTCTTCGCCACCTAAGTTCTATTAGCTTTTGGTTGTTACTTGTCAAATTCGTGTACACTTGGCCTACTATCACTATCTTTCTGTTCGCAGATGTAGAAGACTGTCAAATTTGCCCATAGTGCCCACAGTTTTCCTTCACTACTACTAGCGCTCAGATTCAGGTAAATTGCTTAAATTCTCACTGCTGTTATCATTTCCTTGTATCTCTCTGTTCTGTCTGAGCATGCAATGCTGAACCAATACAAACAACACTCACAAGAAATAAGAAACGACTTGATGATAAACTGAAAAGAATAGGCAAAAAAAGCGATGAGAATGTTTTCACATGGGAAGGGAACACGTGCGAGAGCTGCACAAAAATAAGAGAATTGTATATTGTTGTTCCACGAATCCGAAGAAACACCACGAAAGTTTCTGTTATAAAAATAAATGTGCTCGTTTTGTTGGTCTATGTTATTTGAGAAAAACAAATCCATTTGAACGAACCACAGATTTTTTCGCTTCGTGAGAAACTGAATTCAAAGTTCTGTCGCAGTGAAGGGTATTAGACACACTTGCCAGTCGGAATAATTGCTTAAGGTTGTCAAGTTGGGATATTTTTCCCCAAAGGGCAGTATTTTCTGCTGTTCGGAGGTGAAAATGGGGGAGACAGATTACGGCACACATTTTGGGGTATATTGGGGTTTTTTTCAAAACAATTCGTCACAATGTTTATTTCTTAAAATTTAAAACAAATAAATGTTGACTGAATTGTTTTTACATTTATTGCAAGGAAAATTGTGAATGAAATTTTAGTAATAGTTGTATCCTTGATATAACCGATTTTACCATAGAATTTATCCAGTAATGTGACAGAACAATTTTCCTTTATGGCTTTTTCATATATGTACGAAGAAGATGTCAGAAAAAGGGGTTTCCATTGCAGTGGATACATTCGACGTCCACATGACGCAGCGCAGCGTGAACTTTGACGCAGCCAAGAACTTGACATTTTCGACCACTGAAATTTGAGGTTCTCCTTAAGTGTTGTGAAATTAACCAATCGCCTTACAGATTCAGGCAAGGTGTTTTAGAATACTAAGGTCTGCTGACTGGGATCTATTTTTAATCAGCTAGTTCTTATTTCAACAATCGCAAGATTATTTGCCGATCTTGTTACTGCGTTCGTTATCCTGCCTACACTTCTTATGGTATATGGCCATTTAAGTTCATTGTTAAAAATCCTGTCCATTAATTTTCCTTGTTCTAATTTTATTGTTTGGTGAATGTCTAATAAGCCTGATTCCCTGAATACAGTCGAAATTTGATCAGATTTGGCTTTCTAAATATTGTTTGGATTTGTTTTGATTTTGTAATTAATCTTCCAATTAAATCGATATTTTGCTTAGCTGTTTGGTTTCATAGAATTAGTCCGCAGGACATATTCGATGGTAGAAAAATATTCAAAATATTAAGTTTTTGCTCAGTGGTAGAAATCGATATCTTCCCAAGATTCCTATCAAAGGCTCTACTCAACGAGTAAATTTGATTTTGTTGATATTGTTTAGCCAGGAAATTTTACCATCTAAGATTAATCCAAGATATTTGAATGAGTTTAATTTTCGCAATGGTGTTTTTTTCCAGAAATAATATGTACGAGTATTAGGGCTTTTGAGCATTTATGATTACTTCACGTTGTAAAAGCCAAATCCGGTATTTATCCATGTCAGTATTTAATCTGCGATCCAAAGTCGAATTATTCTTAAATACAAAAGTAGTTTATCATTCGCGAATATAACTACTTTGTCTGAGAAATTAATATCCTGAATAATGTTAACGTACAAAATAAATAAAAGGGGGTCCAGTATGGATCCCTGGCAAATGCCGATGTTTACTGTACATAACAAGATACGCCTATTAAATAGATAACATTGGGAAGAATAAAGTTCTTATTTTCTGCGGTACTCATTTTGCTAATGGTTTTGATAAACACTTATATTAGATACAAACGAAGTGTAATTACTTTGTTTGGATTAACTCCGGTGCTTAAAATAAACGACATGTAACAATTATTTAAAAATATTAGGCTACCAACCTGCCTACCTGCCCTAATTTTAAATTTTAAACTGAGCCAACAAATCATTTTGTGCTGTCAATGTGAAAGGTATGAGCTGGTACAAAAAACCAGTGAGATAGTAGAAACGGAGTGGACACGGACGGTATAACTCTCCACCATTAGTCCCTTCAATCCTCTCGCGCACAAAGCATGTTAAAGCTGCCTTTCCGCCATTTCGCTCTGATTGTCAAATTGGAGGGGAACTACTTGGATTTGACCAGATTTGACGTTGAGTGGACAAAAAATTACTACCATCCCCTTCAATGTAAATCTTATGGGCATGCCACTTTATTTCTACTACCTCACTGCAAAAAACATACTTAGATTTGTCCTAATGTGGAATCGACTAAGCTCCCAATATTACGTAATAAAGATTTGGCAATTCCACTGTTTTCCGGACCAGCGACTGCAAATTGTGTGGAGTGGAAACTGTGAAGAAGTGAAAGTGAGTTCGGAGAGTGTAATGTACAAGACAGGGATTTTCTCAAGTTAAGCTCAACGACTTGATTCGCGATTTAAATTTATCAAGAAGATTAGCTGAAACTCTTGCTTCAAGACTAAAAAACACTGTCTTCAACCTGGTTTGATTATAGCATCTTATTGGACCAGAGAGCAAGACATTCCTCCTTACTTTACCGAAGAAGAAAAACTTGTGTTTTGCAACAATATTTTCTGGCCTCTTAAGTTTTATGGGTTTTCGCGAATATAAGCCAGAACATTGGCTGCTTTTTATAGATAGTCCAAAAAGAAATCTAAAATGTGTATTGTTGCACAATGGTAATAATTTTGCTTTCCCACTACCAAACTAAAGAAAGAATACTTAAACGTTAAAATGATTTTAGAGAAGATTTCATATGCACAACATCAGTGGTTTTTATTAGGCCAGAAAGGTGGGTATACTTAACACCTTAGTTTCCTTTGTTTATTGAATAATCACTCAAAAAATGAACATTGGGTAAGAAAGGTCTGTCCTTTGAGCAAAAATATGGTGAAAGGAGAAGCAAATATGGTTAATGAGCTACTGATATTTTTTCATCACTTCACATCAAACTTGAACTAATAAAACATTTTATCAAAGCCCTAGGTAAGACTGGTGACTGTTTTAACCTCTTGACACACGAAGCCGGCGAATCGCTGGTCAACTACATATACTATGGTATTAAAGCCAGCGAAACACCAGTCTGTCTTTGCGTAATCATTTTATGCATAAAAAATCATTGACAACAATTTTATTCATGTTGATAAAATAATTACGAATTATATTTTGATGAATAAATATAATTACTTAAGTTTTTTACGTATTATTTTAAACTTGTATTTTGACAACCAACAGTGTTTCCAAAATGGCCGTCAGCAGTAATAAACGATCTCGTTCCGCTCGTAATATTTAATCAAATGAAGTTGAAATGGAGCAATTGCTTCTAGAAAGTTGTAATCAAAGTGAAATTGAAGAATGTGCTAGTGATTCAAGTGATTTTACATCTTCGAAAAATGATTTGGAGTGTTCAAATAGTGATTCTGAAGTGCCAAGTGACAGTTCAATAGAACGACAAGTAGATCGCGAGTTACCTAGCAAAAAAAGCAAAAATGAGGAATGGATTTGGAATACAGACTCAGTTCAGATATCCAAAAAACCAGGCTTATGTTGCTTGGCAGAACTAAATTTAGAACGATTTACTTCGCCGTACGACATCTATAAAATAATTTTTGGCGACGATTTTTTCCAAATGATTGCAGACGAAACTAACAGGGGTGTGTTCAATGTGCATGCTATAGCAGCTCTGGCTGTCCAATGTAACGAAATAGCTACTTTCTGATGCTTGCTATTTGACAGTCGGGCTGTCCAAGATTCCGGCATAGCTGCTAAAGCCGCGTACACATAGGGCCAAGACCAACGGCCAAGCCATTCATTGGCTCGGATTCGCTTAGTGTGTACGAAGAGCCAACCTTGGCCTTGGCCTTGGTTGCTGTTCGCTCTGCTGGCGGTAACTTCAAAGCGTTGGCGATGTATTGGCCTTGGGTCTCCGTTGTGGTGTGGACGGTTGGTCGTTTTGGCTGCCATTGATACCGCGTTGTGTGTTGAGCTAGACTATGTTTTTTGCATGTTGTCAAATACAGTGTACGGTGTCGAAATACGTTCTACTACTATAAATGCGTTGTACTTTACAACCCCAATTTAATCGCTGTCAATCACTAGGTGTACAATGACACTCAGCCCGAACCGCATCCAATGCCTTGGCTCCAAGCCATTGGTGCCAGTTTGTTCCTGTGTAGACGGCAGGACCAACGCCAAGGCCAACGACCAACATTCGATCAAACTGTCATTTGCCGTTCGTTGGTTGTATGTGTACGCGCCTTAAGGTAGCAGCTATTTGCTGCTCGCAGTCTGGAGGATAGCAAGAAAGTAGCGAAGGCAAAATGGCCGTGCGTACACAGCTGACATGCAGTTTAAACGTCATTTTCAATTGGAAATTGAAATGAAAAGAAGTTTTTGCGCTTTTGTGACACGTGATGAGGAATAAATTTGAAAATTGTGACAGCATAAATTACATACGGGCTTTTAAACACTTAAACTCAACTCGAGTTTTAAGATGGCTTGTACACAGCGCAGCTCATCTTGAGTTTTTAGAAGGCGAACATGAAGCGTAAAAGGCCGGGTGCACTGATTCCTGTATTATCAAATTTTCAACGATTATTTTTTGCTCTTTTTCTCATATATGGCGTCAAAAGCCGGAAATAAATGATACGTTTTAAATATGTTAGGAAAATTTTAATGGATTGTGCAGCTGTATGTTGAAAACTCCTAAATTTCATACAGTTTCAAAAGTGCAATGAAAGTATTGAACTGATCCACGAAAATGCAAAAATTACAATAAAAAAATTGAAACAAAATTATTTTTGAATTTCCTGCGTAAAGGCTGACCTTCGTAGCAGCTCTTGGCTGTCCAATATCCATAGCTGCTTCACCTAGCTACTGCGAATTTTGACACTTGCTAAAGTGATGCTATGCTATGTTTTTGGAGCAGCTATAGCATGCACATTGAACACACCCCAGATTTACAAAGCAAAAGCACGCAACAAAACCTGATAAAAAGTGGTTTCACGTATCTGCAGATGAAACAAAAGCATTTTTTGCGATCTGTATACTCCAAAGTCAGGTGAAGAAGAATACATTGAGGTCATATTGGAGTGAAAAAAAATCGGCAGAAACACCTTTTTTAGAAAAATAATGCCATTCAAGTGATTTGAAAAATTCTTTCAAATTTGCATTTTGCAGACAATACTCTGTTAGATAGAAGCGATAAATTATTTAAAATTCGTCCAATAATAAATTCACGACATATAGAGCCAATGAGGAATTGTCTATCGACGAATCATTGATGAAGTTTAGCGGACGCTTCAGTTATGTCCAATTCAACAAATCAAAAAGGGCAAGATTTGGCATGAAAATTTACAAAATCTGCGAATCTAGTTCAAGATATTGCCTAGATTTTGAAATATATACAAGCAAAAAGACAGAAACATCTTTACCAGCTAGTGAAGGAATCGTGTATAAGCTGAGGGAGCCATATACTTCATATGGATACACAGTGTTCCTAGACAACTGGCATTCATCTCCAGTTTTATTTCATAATTTGAAAAATATGCCACCAACGTACAGAATAAACGCAAAAAAAAAACAAAAGCAATTGAAACGAGGTGATGCCCAAATTTTGTTTAGCCATGACATACAATAAGATGGATTGAGAAAAAACCCATTCATATGCTGTCAACCATGCATTCAAATATTTCTATGAAGGATACGGGTAAAAATCGCTACAAAACTGGGAATCCTATTCTAAAACTCAAGGCAGTCATCGATTATAACCGTGGGATGGGTGGAGTTGACAGAAATGACCAGTGCTTGGCTTCCTTTCCACTAACGCGAAGGTACTCCAAGGGATACCAAAAAATATTTTTTTATTTGGCTGACATGGCCTTTTATAATACCTATGCATTACACAAAAATATGTCTAATGTGCAAAGGTTGACATATAGCGACTACAGGATAGGTATTGTGGAAAGCATATTAGAGAATATTATGCTACCACCATACAAGAGGTGAGGAAGGGCATCTGGAGGAGCATGCTTTTACGATTGCAGGCTGTACAATGGGCACATTTCCCTAGACAAATTCCTCCAAATCCTGTCAAACAAAACACGTCCAGGCTTTGTAAAATGTCTTCATTACTGAAAAAGAAAAGTGAATCACGATGGAAATGTGAGAAATGCGGTGGCTCTCCACATGTCAGAATGTTTCTGAAAATATTAGAACCTTCCAAAACTGCCTGAAGACGAAGATTAAACAAATATCCAAATAACCAAAAAATTATAGTTCTATGTTGTACCGTTTTAATTTTATGTGAAGTTGAAATAAAAGTTGTAATAATTAAATAGTCTTTTTAATTAACAAACTATGTCATATTATTAGTGGTGGAATGGGTTTAAAGTTTTCCATGAATTTTCAGGCCAGAGTATGAGAAAATTAAAAGCAGGCACCTTTGATGGACCGCAAATCCGTGCTTTCATAAAAGACACCGAATTCACAGGCCATATGACACAGATCAAATCAGAAGCGTGACTGAACTTTGCATTAGCAGTCAAAAATATTTTGGAGGATAACAAATCACCAGAATATTCAGAACCAGTTGCTGAAATGCTTCAGAATTTTAGCCCTTTTGGAGCGAATATGAGCGTTAAGTTGCATTTTTGGCAAAGCTTTTGGACAGATTCCAGGAGAACGGTTCCACCAACACATTGGAGGAATATAAAACAGATACCAAGCCGAATGAGACACCCATGCGGTGGCAGACTATTCCCTTCATAAGAGATTGTCCCGAATAAAAACACGAAAAAAAACTGCAGAAAAAGTTGCTTGTTATGTTTTTAAATTAATTTGTGCAGCAGGCGTTAATAATTTTGTTATCATTGCTACATAGCCCATACTAAAAATATAAATTTTAAAATGTATGTGTCTTTTTTGTTTGGCATTTTTCAGTAAAGTAGTTGACAGTCTTTACCTCAGAAACTAGAGTCAATTTGACAAATCTGATATTTTTCACGTATTCAGCATACCGAATTTATTCCTTAGTGTAATCCTTAATTGGAGCTAAAAATTTGTGAAGAATATCATGTACTTAGCCTCTGGAGTAAGATGTTATGGTCAATAGTGTCAAAAGCCTTTTTAAGGTACACAAATATTGCCGCTACAGACTCCCCTCTTTTCTTGTTCACTATTTATGGCAGTATTCTGGTCTAGAGGCTCGATTTTGAGGTGATTTTACGGACGCAATAAAAAAAAACCATTTACATTTTTGGTATATATTTTTTTTAACAGTCTTTTATTAACATTTTGAAAGTACAAAAATGCATTCGAAAATAAAAAAAATTAAAATTGATGTAGATACAGGCCGGCGAAATGAAGGCTAAAAAAACTTGTCTCATGGTTGACATGATTCCAACCTTCCTGGTTGTCTGAAACATAAATGTTTGGTCAATTCTATAAAAAAAAGAATGTAAAATTTGTCTGACGTAGGTAATTTGAAATTTTTTTTTTTTTTCACAAAATGGCGTCCATGTAAAAAAAAAAGTTGGTTTTTTGCCTCATTTTTTCAACTTTGGGGATTTTTAATAAATAGTAGAAAAAAATTTGAATAATCTCTACGTCAGACGATAACTAATAGTGTCAAGAAGGTTTGTGCAAAATTTCACGTAAATCGGTTCATTACAACTAGAGATATCATTTCAACAGTATCGAGAAAAGTAGTTCCGAGAAAAACGCGTTTAAAACTTGGAGTCTCGTTTCGGGCAGTTAGTTGGTGTGTCACGAAAATAGCTGTAACTCCAAAAATAATTCGAATTTACGAAAATCTTTTTAAAAGCTTATTCTTAAAGGTCTAAACTTTGAAAATATGCAAACAGAAAAAAATCGATTTGATCAAATTTCTAGACCAGAATACCCCCTTAAGTAATGAGCTGCATCTAGCGTGGCTGCCAATGTGCTGCTGCATTCTTTGAATCCGTATTGCATTGATGTTCAAATTGTGTTGGAACTATGGAGCTGTAGTATTTGTACTTGAATCACTCTTTCAAATACTTTACTCAAAGCACTTCTCACAGCTATCAGGTGATAATTTGAAGGGTCTGTTGGTACACCTCCATTGTAGATTAGTTTTACTATTTTTGTTATTTTAAAATTTTTATTTTTGTTGCTTTTTAACTATTATTTTGATTTTAATTTGACGTGATATGAGTGGAGACAAACGAATATCATGTGAAATTTTGTCTGAAAACTTCACGTGAAACAGAAGCCAATATTATCCTTAACGCAGAAAAATTAGCTTGAGGGAATTTTCATATATTGCAGTATTTTTTATTTTTTTTTTATTCTTTTTTGGGTATTTTAAAATTTTTTGGGGGAATATAGCGAGATGTAATCAAGCAACCCTGAGTGGTGCTTGTGCAAATGCCCGACGTTCAAATATAATGCTGGAGTATTTTGCAATATCTTATAGCCCGTCCAGACTACGGATACTTAAGTATCCGCATACATAAGTATCGTCCACACTTTTCATTGATTTTCATGGCAAAGGTAAAATGTATCTGCAGATGTTGCTGCAGTGAGGACAATACTTATGTATCCGGATACATAAGTATCCGTAGTCTGGACGGGCTATTAGGGTATGTCTTACAATACGGTGGGGCTGTGACGCATCTTGTGTGTGTTGGCCCTTCTTTTGTGAAAATTCACAGTAAATGCTCATTGAATCGTTTTTTATTCGAACTCGATTCAATAGCGATATTGTGCAATGCAATGCTATCAAAGTTTCATGAGATATCATTCACTACCGAACATTTATTTGAATGACTACTCTTCTTGTAGCTGGGACAATATGTACCAGACGAATCTAATAGGTGTGACAAGTAGCCAAACTCAATATAAATGGTTTTCATGAAAAGTGATTGAACGACGAACGAAGCAAAGTAGAAAACAATTAATTATTATTTCGTGCGTGAGGATTATTTAACGCCAGCGACAACTTATATACCTTTTCCACTCTCATCTCACCTGTTGATACGGCATTCGAAGCACTGAATCTATGCAGAGCGTGACATGACATAACTTAATGGCCTCGTCATACCTTCGTGATTTTCATTGCCGTCGTCCTTGTACATGCATGGTTTCACGTACGAGTATAAAATTATGGGTGTGAACTCGATTCGATCCAGATGAATGAAAATACCCACCACAGCCCCGACAACCGCATATTTTCCGAAAATTCCAAAGCAATCTTTTCATAGCCTTGAATTTTATAAGCAGATTATCCTTAGATGGAAATGCATAGGTTGGATAGTCCTTTTTGAACAACAAACAATGTACGGATGGCAAAAAAAGAAAATGCCAAGGAATACTGACACGATTCGTATGTGATTTTAAGGAGCGTTCAATTTTTTACGAGCACAAAGTGTTGGGTTTATTGATTTTGAATGGGTTGAATTTTATGTTGATGCTAGGCATGTAGATTGACAAACAAAAGTGCGATACAAAAAGGAGTATGCATATGCTGTATTTTGGTAGAAAGAAGATTAGAAATTAAAACGCAAATCATGAAGCTTACAAAATAAAGTTCTTATTGCGTATTTTTAGCGATGTTAGTTTGGCTTATTTTTCAAGTCGATAATACAAAGAAAAAAAAAGTAATTGTGAAGCATACATAGAAACAGTCATTCGTTTTAAGAATTCCCTGTTTGAGATGAATTTAAATCATATTTTTTGCAAAACACACTCTCTGTTTCATTCTTCGTTACTAGTTTTTAAAGAACGTGGTTTTATTAAGCGCTTGCAATTATTGAATGTTTTAAAGATAAATTTTTGGCCAAATTCAATGAACTCATGATGGCTTTTCAAATCTGTAATTTTCTATTTATAGCTAATATATTGATCATTTTCAGAAGCTAACAATACGTATTTCTTCATCAATAGTAATTTATTGAAAAGATCAGCATCTTTTAATTCCTACTTTGCTACTATTAAACTGCAAACAGCAGACATTCAATCTTTAATTTTTCCCCAAGAATGTCAACAACAATAAATCTTTTGCTGCTCGAAGTGACACTTGAAAATACCCTTTGCGGCCCTACCATCCCATTCACACCACCTCTGCCCACCAGGTGCAGAGTACTGACACTGAAACGACAACAACTATCTGGTTAGCCGTATCTGTGCCCCGAATCCATTCAGCTCTACTCAACATTCCAATGAATAACTTCTGGAAAAGTGCTCCCAGCGTGTAACTCATTCAACAGGACGATTTTCACGCAGCAGAACCTACTGTTAGACTGTTGTGCTTTACTGTGCTGTACATTGTGCTGTTCCTAGCGATCGACCATGCGCAACGTTTTGGCCAGTCGCCGATGAATGAAAGGTAAAAGCGTTCTTGGAGCTTGCCGTTCACGTATTAAGGCTACAAACCTTCTTCGTGTTCGGAGTCAAAACTGCTTCGCTGCTGGTAAACGTCGCTGAACTAGAGTTTTTCGTAAATTCGTTCGTAGCCTGTTGAGTGCATCCTGGTGTGTTGAAGTTAAGTGACGAGGATAATGTCGATGAAAGTGAAACGTAAGTGCAATCGGGTCATATGAAGTAGTTCAGTGAACTGTTGAATATATTTTCGTGTAAGAAGTGTGGTTGGTGGTGGTTAAAAAATAAAACAAAGTGTGCATGGTTCTATATTAGTTAACATAAAAACAATTTTGAAAGTAAAATGCTCGCGTAAGTGCACTGAGTTTGAGTGGATAATATTAAATTTTGATGGACTTTTCGAAGTGCAAGAAGCGCACAAACAACGGCTGTAGCTTCTATTATCTTATTTAGCCGCAAAACTGATGGGATATATTTGATCGAGCATTGTTTAGAATATAACGGTATTTATTTTATATACATATGTATTCATCGTGAATTTATCCATTAGAGTGAAAACTTGATGATTTGGTTTTATAAATGCTAATAATGTAAATACAATTTCATTGTTCACCTAATCGGGGTAGGTTTTATTGGAACTAATATATGCCTTGACTTACACCATTTGCTACAATATAGATGCCAAAAACCTTTTAAAAGAAAATCAAGTCCAATTCCATCACATTTAGACTAAAGTTTAATTGCGCCCAGCGTGGGTATTTTGATCGAAAGTCCCATAAACTAAATTTATTTCATTTTCGATCGCTTGGTTTTGAATTTAAAACGAGTAGCACATTTTAAATTAATATGTGCTAAGAATAATTTATGTTGGTGTTTTTTGTGAATCAATGAACAACGATTCCTGTAGGTAATTCGTGCCTTAAAAGGCTAATTAGATATTGAAATGTCACTGCACTTTGTTATTCGAAAATCTTCGAAATGAAAAAGGATTGCGGTATTTCTTAATGAGAGAGCGCGAATTGCTGTTGGGATCGTAAACTGCGTGCTGCCTTGTAATTGTGGTTGGAATTCCATGTCACTGCTATGTAGTTTGGGTATTCTGCTTTGCATTCTCGTCTTGGCTTTGTGGTGTTAATAATCCAAATTAGATTTCAGATGTAAAAGGATTTTCAGATTATTTGTTAGTCTTTGAATTATCTAGCTAGAGCTATTGGCATTTCGGTTTTGAATCTGTTTGGTTCGAATAGTTAGATATTTTCATCTCAAATGTCAGTGAAAAATATATTGTAGTGCATTTTGCTCCTGAGGCAATCTTGCTAATGAATGTGAGCCAGGAAGTAAATTGTTTCCCGTGGCGACAAAATATGATTCATGCAATGTAGATTGGCCAAGTGGCAAATTTGTAAGATATGAATACATTTGAATGCAACGTTTGGGAATATTCATGTGATTTTTAATAATTTCAATAATTTGCTGATTTGATTCGGAGGTTTGATGGCTGATCGGTTATGGTACGGTAATGTGTTGTTATATGAATTAGAGTGGAATGATTGAGCTCAATATAATATTTGTCTTGAAAAGAAAGAAAATTTTGTAAAAGTTACCGTGTATTAATGTGTTAAACTCATTTGTAGCTATCAATTGCGTCGATTTGTGAAGTCATGAGAAGATTTTATGATTCTAAAATTTATGTTTATCCTACATTTATGATCCACATTTTCAAAGTCGAAGTCTTCAAAATCGAATTTTTTCAATGTTGTAATTTGTTTTTAATCGCGATCTGGACTTATCCGTTTCAATTACTTCCTATCCTCAGAGCTAAGTAAAACTTTCAGAAACCATATTATCTTGGTTTTTGCACACAGGACATACACAAGAGACACCAATAAATTGGCCAGAAAGTAACGATTATCAAACACAAAAGACGTAATTACTCAATTTAATGGAACTTGATTTTGTCAAATTTTTGTTGATTATTTCAAAGTTAGCAATTTATAGTGCACATACTCTGCGCCGAAAATTTACGTATTTTTTATGTGAAACTATTTTCTAGCTCTTTTTTCGGCTGCTGAGTTTATGAAAGTTCTATGTTTATACCATATGGTCAATATGGAACTCGTACGGCTCGTTAGTTTTCGGAACAATAAATGTTGCTTAGTTTCTGGCTGATATGCGTTTAGCTATAAATGGCAGGCCTTTATTGCGTATTCCATCACTCTTGAGAACTATATTCTAAATACTGTAAATTCAGAAATAAAACATTAAGTAGCTTCAATCAACAAACAAAGTTTTTTAGTATTTGATAATTTGATTTTTTGAAAGTGTTTCACCAGAGAAATATGAAGAAGTTCATACTAGACTTAAAACTTTCTAGTATGAAACTGTAGTTTCTGATCTTTTTGATTTGTTTATTTGTATCCACTTTAAATTATATTAATCTTCAATTGCAAGAAGTTAGTATTTTCCAGCAGTTGATTACAATATTGCTGATTAAAGCTTATCTGCTAATGAAGTTTTTGATTGATTACATAAAGCTATAAACGAGATAATTAATGACAATAAGGTGATTTACACTAAAGGTGAACGAGTTTGGCTAACTTCATGTTCATTCAAATGGAAAAATATGATTTATGGAAAGTCGGTTTGCTAATGGGTTTACGAAGAAGCTGGAGGCACATCGCATGCTCGTCAAAAAGATTTAACGAGATGCCAAATCGATGTAAGGTGATCTGATTTGCCACGTTTAGAGATTATAATGTGTTTTCGAATGTTGTCAGATTTATGTCAGTTCTAGTAAACCACAATGAATTCGGTGTGCACATACAATCTTCCAGTTTGCGAAGAATTTCCGACGTGAAAAGTGTGATGAAAGTAGCTTGTAGTGTAATGAAAAAGAGCGTAATGTAGCTATTCGTTACTCCTCATTGCAAGATTGTTGAGATTCATAATTGGCGTCAGTTGAAAACTTATACTCATAATTGTGAAGTCAAAATATAAATTTCTGCTAAGGATAATCGAAATTGATATTCAAAGATATCAATTTAGAGGAAAATAATTCGTGCTGAACTTCGTCCGAAATTAAATGTAAACAATGTTGTTTATTAATTTTTGGTATATAAGTATGAGCTTGAAATATTGTGCCAACACGCAAAATGTTCACTTTTATGCCTATGCAAACTAAGTCAAGCGTGTGTCTGACCTATTGCCTGTCGCAGCTTGCAGAATTTTTAGAGGTATCAAGGTCACTAACTTCATCAACTCAAACTTAAATTATTGCATAGTGCATGCACTAGAACATACCTCAGTGCAAACGCGGTCGTCCTCTAAATTAGTCCTCAAGTTGTTAGGGATTGGTCCGTCTCTTCGTTTAAAAAGATATCAGTAATTAATACGAAAATACTATATATGAATAAAAAACAAACCTGAAGTGTTGAAATCTCTGAGTCATTTCACCTGTTGTGTCAACAGCTGGGATCATACCATACGTGAGCTCTACAGTCTATGAACAGCTACTGAAGAGTCAGCAAGTTTTAGGTTGTTGCATATGCTGGTTTGTTGCTTTTTGAGTAATTTATTGTGACGCAAACATAGCATGGAAAGCAAAGTAGTTATTTGTTCTTGTCTTCCCAATGAATGGTAAAATGAAATTTGTGAAGATTGTTGAGTATCCAAGAAAATTAAAAACATAATAATGTAAGTGTATTAATCTGAATTAATCAAAGAGGAAGTTCATTAGATAATGTTACTAAGGTTTTGCATGAAATATAATCTTAATAACTCATTATTTTTGTTCAATGTGATATATCCGATAATTTCAATAAAGTAAAAATAATAAGTTCAAGCAGATATAATTAAACGGGATCTCTTATATAATTAACAAATTTTCGTTTTAAGTAATAATATGATCTCCTTTGATTTTAAAATGAAATGCATGATTCAAGTAATGATTAATTAATTTTTTTTTTTGAATTTCTATTTAATTTTATTTTTGAATTTATAGGGTAATATTATTTTAATTGGATTTGTAATTGAATATTTAACAGGTTTTTGAGTTACATAAATTCGACTCATTATTAATTCTCAGATGGTGAATCTCGTGCATTACGATATAAAAATAAGAATGCGTAAAGCCAAAAAACATTGTGTTAAAGAAAAAAAACGCTGGAAAATAAATGGCAATCAAATAAATTCAGCTGTATTTTTTTTATTTATTAATACGCTTTTGTTCATATATTGATTTTTGATTCATTTATGAAGACTCAATATAATAATTTAACATGCATACTTAAATGTAAATATATATATAAAGAATATAAAATATATTTTAAAAATTATAAAATCGTAGTTTTCCGCTCTTGCTTATTGAATCTAGTAGGGTTATTTGCTTCTGATTCCTCCAAAAATTTTCTTTGTTTTATTTGGACCTTTCCAGAAGGATTTTTACTACTTCCTTTAAATAAAAAACAGAATTGCTAAATATTACATACCCGTAAATAAAATATACTTTTGTTGAAGAATAAAAATCAGAGTTGAAGATCGGATTTACTTACAAGATTTTCAGTTAGATCTACTTCACTCAGAAAACGATCCAATAAAATCAATAAGAATTTAATAGTTTTCTAACTATTTTTCCCATTAAATATGATCAATGAGATTTATAATATTATTTCAACAATTTAAAAATTATTAAAGCTATTATATGTATATCCCATAGAGCAAATGTGTATAACTCACTGAAATAATTGGTACGCTAATAAATTTAAGAAGATGCAAACTGTATGATCTATTATTACTTCTTCTTAATTCAATATGTATATCTCCTGCAGAGATAATGTGAAAACCCCATGAAAATAATGGTGAGGTTTGTTAAATATATCATATGCAACCGATATCTTCTGTTATTATCTCTTAGCGTTGTGCATTGGCGTGTGTGTAGGATCATTAACGTGAATTATTACTCAATGCCTCAAAACCGGTTGGTGGCGCCTGTGACGTCACGACTGTCTCTCTCAACTGACCCTATACCTACTATGATTTCATTATGCATATCAATGATGTGTATTCAAATCAAAAATTGTTTTCCACAAGCTAAATCTATCACTCACATACAATAAAAAATAAAGCGTTTCAATAGTAACAAAACCTTTATTAATTCTTTAAAAAAAAAAAGCTTAATGAGCACACTAGCTATTCAGGTGAGCACATTCTCACCGGCATTTGTCAACTATGTACGATTAGATATGGTTAGAAAAATATTTCACAGACCACTCTTTGCAAACGAAATGTATGACACTTTCATCGCCAATCGTTAAATACCTGCCACTTCAAGTAAATAAGGAAATTCTTCTTTAATTTATATTATACCATTCATTTATATTATACCATTCGTTTATCATTTCCCTTACTATAGAACACACAATTTCGTATGATACATCCCATAATATCAATACTGTAAACCATTAGTTAAAGATTGCTTGTTGTTAATAGTAAATACTATTGACATTATGGGATCATCCTATTAGATACGCAATGAATGCTATTAATAATAAGAAATCGGTTGATAGTTTTGATCCTATTACACTTACGATCAAAATACTATGAATTCCATCCAATTTCTTAGGAATTCATGAGAAATTTTCATGAGAAAAAAACGCTCGAAGAACCGAGTCGGTGGGTCATTTCTCTCGTCTACCGACTCGGTTCCGAAACCGAGAGGCGGTCCGCACCGCGGTGTGTGTCATCACAATGCTAAAGTAATGCACGACTATACCGACTCGGTTTTCATCTCAGGAAACGCCTTGTCCTTAGGGTGATGATATCGTCCCTATTTTGTCTGTTTAAGCTATTTCTTTCGGCATATGAAACTAAAATGGCGTTTCCTTTTGGAAAGCTTTTTAGTAAATTCAATAGCTTATTTTGAGGGCATTCTCCTACGTTATTTGAAGAAGATAAGTTGTTAATCTAATTTCGCATGGAAGAAGTATCAGCTGAGACTATACCAGCCTAAAATAAAAATTTAAATGTGCTTACGCATTCAGCCTTGTATTTATTCAACTGGTTTCGAAATTTGATTCGAAACCTAAGCTGATTAATGCTTGCAAAAATATCTTGCAAATCTGGTTCTGTCACTAACGTGAATGCGTCGAAATCAATTCCACATTCCATGAGCAGTTAGAAACTGCGACACTCAACCATGAATTCGGTAAAACCAAAACTAGATCGGGAAAATTTTTCCTAAACAAAATATACGAAAATATGTCAGTTCCTTTTTTTCCTTGAAATATTCAAGTGATTTATTCAAACATAAATTAACGATGGCAAAGGACCTTTTATAATACTGGTGTAATAAGGCTTTCAAAGCAATATAATGCCAGTAGAACACCATAGTGCATTGCTTGCAAATGGTAAGGAGAAAATTTTCAAATTATTCCGAATGGCCTTCCCCTAATACACAATTGCACATGAATTTACATTCTTTAACTGTCGAACAGTGCGGGCACGTTCCTGTTTTTCCTTCACAGTAAGCCAATTTAAACAGTGATTCATTTTTATTGCGCAAGTGTTTCCGCGACTGTACTTTACCAAAATAATAATAATTAATCGTGTGTCACAAGTGCCGCTTGATAAATTGTGCAGTGCAACCAATTTCTTGTCTAAAATCACAAAGTGACCTACTCAAATCTGTTGTGCTGTTTAAAATTAAAATCAATCAAACTAAAGACACTCATATCTCAATCATAATAATTTGTTTGGTGAACATTTTCGTGATTGTTTTTCTCTTAACTACTAAACAGTAATGATGTCGCTCTTTGACCGTCAAAGTTTACATAAGGTGTAGTAATTCCGTGAATTTAAATAAGTGTCAAAGTGTATCCCATTTATACTTTATCTCTGTTATACTATATCCCAGTTATACTATTGTGTCTACCAGAAGTGGATATAAATCTTGCATATCACGGCTAGTGGGAGTCTGAAAAGAAGTCGGGATTCATCTCCCGATGTATCACTCCTACGGGACCGCTTAAAACTGAAAAAATTGGATCCAAATAGCCTTATGGCTCAATATTCAAATTGGTGTACCGTGCTAGCAAACTTGAATCCTACTCAAGTTTCTAGCGGCACAAACCTCAAAGAAAAACGCAATGCGGACATCACAGCTTCAAAAAGTGGAAATATCAGAAGGTGAATCTACATCAAAACGGCTTAAACCTCCACCAATCGTAGTGTCAGATCTCCAAAGAGCATCAGTTATGGCCTTGTTTGGCAGTATTTCCTTTACGAAATTTGTACTGAAGCATATGGCGATTGGAATCAAACTCATTGTAGAATCCATCGATGATTACTCAAAACTTCGCCAACATCCAACCGAAAAGAAAGTATATTTTTTCACTCCCTCTCGAGCTGACGAGAGGCCAACTAAATTCCTACTAACCGGTTTGCCTGAGATGCCAACAGATTCTCTCAAACGTTATCTGGCCGCCAACCAATGTGGCCAGATATTTGCGCGAAAATATAGCCCAATTTCAAATTTTTATAGCCCAAAATAGCCAAAATTTCTTATTTGTAGCCCAAAAACCGCCACACCAGATTTACAACTAAATTAATTCATTTAAGCTGATTAAACTATAATATTTAAATCCGTAAAAGCGCTTATTGTTGCACAGAAGTCCTTTGAAACAGTAAAAATTTTCGATACCATATACAGATAAAATGTTATTCACAACGTATGTATTTGAAAAGGGAAAAATGTGATTAAATTACAGCAACTGTCTGGAAATTTTAGAAAAATCCTTGAAAAAAATAAGTGTAGAAGGGCACTTATTTTTTGAAGGAAATCCCTAGAATGTTCACGCAGAAAATAAAAGCTTGCAAAAACCACTTGCAAATTTGGGTGGCACAAAAATTAAACTAGTATAAGAAACAATTTTAATGGCTAGAAACGCTGAATATTTTATTTAAAATGTAAATATTTTATCCGATTTCATACATTCAAAACTATGAACGCAAGTTTAGAAATAAATGATTTATTCGATTAGACGATCAGCTGTTAACATTATGTTTAGACGTTTAAATACTTTCAAAAGGAGATATACGTCAAACAATTTTATTTGTGGGTCTCCAAGCGACGCTTCGCAAAAAATTGAAGTGTGCTTTGAAATAAAATGAATAATTTGTAAGCATTGACTTAGTTTATGCGAGATGCCAATTTAACCCCGATTCGGGATTATCCCAAACATTGCGTCGAATTAACGGGCAAAAATGGGTTGTGGATTTTCCGAAATTCGAATTGCGTATATCTATAGAAACTTGTTTTGAGGAATATCTTACATGCAAATAGAAACTGTGCTGTATAAATGTGGCACGATGAGAAGCTTAGGTTACGTTGAACATTTCAGTTAACGTACGAAGAAGGCAAAAATGAATATGAGAAACATTTAGCGACAGCTGAATATTTTATTAACTCGTTTTTGTTTTTTCTGAGGCGTCGTTATAAATCAAGAATGAATTCCACAAAGAGGGTAATGAATAACAAACCAAGTGCACAGCGTTTACCAAAAGCCGCCATGTTGAAAAATCACTTTCATTTACACATTTCATATACTTTCTCAAACACAGTCATCTGGCGTAAACCCAACTGTTAGGGTTTGAGCTGAAATCCGAATTTGACCATTTATACGACGTCCTGACTGGTATAATCCCAAATCAGGATTAAGTTGGAATCTCGCATAAACTAGGTCATAGAGTTTTGAATGACTGCAATTTGAATTCACTATCGGAATTAATAAAAGCTGCTAAGGCTTCTTTGGTTTAAAAAAAGACATCATGTTTTAAAAAAGACAAATTTTGAATGTCTTCTGGAATATTTGAATTCTAATCACTTTGTATTTGAACTCTCATCACGATCCCGCTTTCGACCCTCAGATTTCGAGGGAACCCACATTTCAAAAAACACTTTTGTAATTGTAAGCGGAGACACTTTATTCCAAGCAGATCGTAATTACCAGAGAGCTTCAAATATAGAAACTAATTTTATTGGGTCTAAAGAACGCTCAGTATTTTCCAGAGCTCACAATATGAGGTTCATCATATAAGTGCAGTAATTTAGTTTTACATTTGGTATAACTCTGATCTAAGGGCTGTAAATAAAAAGTGCAAGTATGTGGAAAAAATTGTAGCTTGATGTCTTCTTGATTATCAATGCTATCACATTTAGCTTTATCAAAAAAGATGGTGATGATCCAGTTTTGTGTTTGCATTTCAATATCAAAGTGTGCATCCATTCTTTAAAAATAGCACCCGTTATCTAAGATTTTGTGTTAGCTCGCCAAGTTGTGCCCGAACTTCGCTTAATGTCAATTGTTCCCAACGATCTTGGTCTTTCGGTTTTTCCTATGCAGCTTCCATTGCAACTGTCACGTATTTCTTTCAAGGTTTTCCATATGAACATTTTTTCTACATAAGACGTAGTGATTTTCGAGGTGTTATTTTAAAAAATCCTCCTTTCTCATCAAGATTATAGATATTTGAAGCATTAAAGCCATCACATGACATTCTTAGCTGTGGCTAAAATTCCTGAACTGAGTCTAAATCAACATCAGCTTCTTCGCCACAAAGCGTGCCGTAGTGAATATTGTAGTTCTGTTCAACGGATTTTAACTTTCTGTTTAATGCTTTCTGGTTTAATTTTGTAGTGATTTGACGGGCTTTACTGTGAAGTATCTGGCCACATACTGGGAAATTTTCGAAGTTGCCTGAACAAACGTTCAAATATTTACATCATAATTATCAATTGAATTGCATTCATACTTGATTAAAGGGAAAACATACAACAATGCTCAAATAAATCAATATTTTATTATTGTCAGAATATCAATAAAATTCAAGCTATCTATAACGTTAAATAATTTTTCAGCAGAAAATTATGCAGAAATTATAAGAAAAATTTAGCTAATCTGGTTCACGGTCCAATTTTAGAGGTTGCCCGATTACAGAGTGAATTTTCTTCAAGAAATAGTATGTGCGGTGATGTTATAGCTCAATTGTTCAGGTGGTTCGATCATACAGTGTCCCGATTAGTAGGTTTTACTGTATACCCCAAATATAGTTCTTCATAAAAATAGGTAGCCCAAAAACCGCCAACCCGCGAAATGAAAAAACGTCCCGCGAATTCAAATTTTAGATAGCTCAATTGGCGGGAAATAGCCCAATCTGGCCACACTGCCGCCAACCATGATCTACAGTGCCTTGACATCAAGCAAATCCAAATCGACCCAGACAGAAGGCGCTTTCAAAACCAGATAGTCTACATTTTATATTTTCAACGCGGGTCTGTGAAACTCCAACAGCTGCGTAGCATCAAAGCTGTTATGAACACGATAGTCCGCTGGGATTACCAGCGAAGAAATCAAAATCATCCAGCGGAATGCCGAAATTGCCAGGCTTACGAGCACGGCTCGTCTCACTGTCATATGCCCCCAAAGTGCATGATTTGCAGTGGAGAGCATGACAAATCTAATTGCCCATTGAAATCAGGCGGATTTAATTAAGTGTGCCAATTGTAATGGGAACCATCTTGGAAATGACATTTTTTGCCCAAAAAGGGCAGAATATATTAAAATTAAGAATAACCGTCCCCAAAACAAACAGCATCTGGCACCAGTTTTCAACACACCAACAGCATCAAACATCCATTTTCCCTCGCTAACTACTTCTCATAGTGTACTCAACAGGCCTAACTTAGCACATACATATAGCTCTTTATTTCAAAACAATAAAGATTTATCAACTAATCTTAATGATAACGCGATTGCATTTCAAATACCTTCAGCTGGATCGCAAGACCAGTGCTGCCATTTTAGCATTTTGAATGCTAGATCTAGCATTATTTTTTCCAAAACGGCATTCGAAATTCGGAGTTAGCATCTAGCATTATTTTTAGCATTTAAATTTAAAAATCGGAATAATCTGGCACTCATCTATTTACAATCTTGCCCATCAAATTTTACTGAATAATAGCTCTGTTCGTGTACTTTCATTCGCGTTCATGAAAGGAAACTTCTTGAATCATGTGGTGGTGGAAATTCATGAAAAATACAAAAACGCGCTCATGGCATTTTCTTAGAAGTGACAACCAGAAGTGATAGTTGTCTGATTTTGAAATAATGATAGTGATTATAAAGTCTAAAATTTAAAGATTATAAAGTCATCTATATTGCTTTAAATATGGTAACGTTTAATTAAATCGTGATGATGCTAAAAATCAGTGATGTGGTCCCATCCACTTCAGACTCTCAAGAGCCTCGGGCATCTACAAGTTCAAGTTTACCAAAGTATGTGCATTCTAGTAAGATAATTTTTCTTGAATAATGTGAATCAACTGTTGTGTTAGGGCTTCAAATACAAGCGATCGCACGGTTAACGCTGGAGAAAAATCTTCGCTATCCAACACTAATACTTTTTCTTCACTTAAAAATAAATAATTGTTGCTGTTTTTATTGTGAGATTCCAAACGATGTTTTGAAAAATATTGGTAGAAATAAGCTTTACACAAGAGAAGAAGATGCTGATATAACTGATGTGTCTGTAATAGGTATAGAATCATTTAAACTTCTAATTTGTTTTTGTTATACATACGAGGGTTGATCAATAAGTAATGGTAATGAATATAAACCAAGATCATTAAACTTAAAAGGTATATTTATTTTTCAATATAGTCTTTTAGCAAGTTAATACATTTAGTCCATCTTTTTCCAAACCCAGGATACCCTTAGAAAAAAATTCTTTATCTGGACTCTACCAAAATGCCTTAAACAGCGGCCATCACTTCTCTATCATCTTCAAATTTCTTACTCCGAAGGTGTTGTTTGAACCGAGAAAATAGGTAGAAGCCACTGAGAGCTAGATTTGGCAAATAGGGTGGGTGTTCAAGCAGTTCAAATCCTGTTTCTTTAATTGTATCCATTGCAACTGCAGCCTTGTGAACCGGTGCGTTATTTTGAAGAAACAAAACTCCGGTTCGCAGTTTGCCGTGCTTTTTCTCCTTCATCGCCTCTCGCAATCTTGTTATTTGGTCAGCTTGGTATAAACGTGATATAGTGGCTCCTTTTCCAAATATTCCACCATAATAATTTTTCCAGCATCCCAAATAACTGATGCCATAACCTTTCCTGCCGAACTTGACACTTTGAATTTCTTCGACGTCGATGAAGAGAGTCTCTTCTAGTTCATCGATTGCGTTTTGGTTTCTGGATCAAAATGATGGATCCAGGTCTCGTCCATGCTCACGAAATGTGACAAAAATTCTCCTGATTTGCCTGGAAATTTTCGATATTCATCCTTCAAATGTCGACTCGTTACTTCTTATGTTCGTCCATTAGCATTCTCGGTACCCATCGCGCAGAGACCTTCTTCATATGTAATTTGTTGGCAAAGATTTTTCGAACCCTACCACATAAGGTCCCTGTGACCCCAGCTACATACCTTAGGGTCACTCTTTGATCTGCCAACACGACATCCTCAACTGTTTTTACGTTGTCTTCAGTGAGGGATGTGGATGGACATCCTTCGCGGTGCTCATCTTGAGTGGATGTTCTTCCCAGCTTAAACTCCTTGGCCTAGCGTGCAACGGTGGAGTATAGAGGAGCAGAGTCTCCTAAAGTATTCCACCATGTCGCCGTGTATGCCGCTGGTAGACAGTTTTTTCAAAAAGAGGTACTTAATGACAGCTTTAATTTCGTTTTTCCCCATTTTGATGTTCTCTCTTCGACTGTTCGTATTCAAATGAATTTAGCTCCCTGCAATCGACGCCTATTTACATATATGTTTCTTTCATGCTGAATTAGTGAGTATGTTTAGTAGTAAAATTTTTTTTTTTTTTTAATTTTATGCGAACTGGAAATAACCGATTAGCATTACTTATTTATCAACCCTCATATAAATGTACATATTGTTTTCATGTTGAACCATGTTTATTTCAATTATATAAGAAAGCATTATTTAGCATTATAATTTTACAAGATCTAGCATTATTTAGCATTAAATAAAATTGAATCTAGCATTATTCCAAAAAAATAAATGGCAGCACTGCGCAAGACTCGTTATTTACGCCCGCTCAACTCATTGTTATTCTTAATGGAATTATGACAAAACTTGCTGTATGCAAAAGTAAACCTGATCAGTTCACTGTTCAAACTGAGTTGGCAGTCAAATACGGCTCCAATTGACCGATTTAAACTGTCTTCTGTAGAATGCGCAAAGCATAAGAAATAAATCAATAGATTTTTTTCAGTATAGAGAAACTAATAATATTGATATTACTTTTGTGTCTGAAACCTGGCTGAAGGGAAAGGACAAATTAACTAACACTAACTATAAGATTTTTCGAAATGATAGGATGGATGTTATTGGTGGTGGCGTCGCGATAATTGTAAATAAACTGATTCGTCATTCTCCGTTGAAACCATTTCCAACTAAATGCATTGAAAATATAGCAATAAAACTCGATGACATCAGCGCAACCCTCTATTTTCTAGGTACCAAGTTGAATACAGAGAAAATCAAAGATTTCAAATCTGATATCCAACTCTTATCTAAGCTCAATGGAAAATTCATTATTTTCGGCGATTTGAATACTAGACATCGTCACTGGAATTGCTACAAAGCTAACAAAATCGGTAACATTCTCTTTGACATTATGTTGAACAATAATGTGTTCATCCATCCACCGTCTAAACTTACATATCACTCTCCTATTGGAAAACGTTCTACTTTAGACATTATTCTAAGCAACGGAAACATATCCATTACACAACCTATTACGCTAAACGAATTGTCTTCGCACCACTTGCCTGTTAGTTTTAAATTGCTGACTGCGGCTAATATCAGAAATCCAAAATTCACTAAATTTCAATATACCAAAACCAATTGGAGAATATTCAGGCATACTCTTGCTCTACGACTCGAAAGCTCCGATTCAACTGCACAAACTTACCACGAAATTGATTCAATCATCCAATCTTTTTCATCGGCCATATTGGCAGCCAGTGATCAATCCACTCCAAAAGTCTCCCCAAGACCCATACGTTTTCCAAAATTAGACGGTGAAATGAATAGGCTAATTAAGTTGCGTAACAAATTCCGTAGACAATGGCAGCGAACTCGTATCCCAGATATCAAAACTCAAGTGAATGGTTTCAATCAGTTAATCAGGAATAAGTTCATAGAAGTGCGAAACCGTAGGTGGAATAAAATTACATCGAGCTCTTAAAAAGAAACCGGTTTTTATTCTCCCTCTCAACGACCCTGCTTACAGTACAGCGTATACTGACCAAGAAAAAGTAGACGTGTTAGCGGGTTACTTCGTTCGAGCCCATCATTCTGGTGACTCCCTACGCCAAAAAAGCCAAAAATTTTAATGTTGAATTAATTAACAGCGACGCAGATGCATCCGCTATTTTATGCTCACGATCTGAGGCTAAGCGCATTCTCAAAAAATTCAAAAATAAAAAAGCTCCCGGCCTCGATAAAATCCCTAACTTACTTCTCAAAAACCTACCTACAGCAGCAATTGATTACTTATGCTCCATTTTCAATTTGTGCTTTCACATCAGTTACTTCCTATCTGCCAGGAAGAAAGCAGTTGCCATTCCTATTCTTAAGCCTGCAAAGAATCCACATGATCCTAGCAAACTATATGCCGATTAGTTTACTTCCATCTGATAGTAAAATTTTTGAAAAAGTAATTTTATGTAGACTCCAGGAGGTGATATCACTCAACAAAGTCATAACAGCTCATCAGTTTGGATTTCAACCGCATCTCTCAACAAACCATCAGCTGTATAGAGTATGTCGGCATATTCAAATGGGATTCGAAAACAAACAGTCTACCGGTCTAATTGCGCTAGATATAGAAAAAGTTTTTGACTCGGTATGGCACAACGGACTAACATTCAAGCTCTCTATGCAACTGTTTCCTACTTGCCTAATAAAAATAATTAAATCCTTCTTGACAAACAGAAAGAATTAATGGAGGAGAATCAGTGGTATCAGCGCACTGCGCTGATACCATTGCGCTATGATACCATGATCTCATTCGCCTATGTGTGATACTCACTGCGTTTCTCGGACTCACATACGGCGCTGGCAGCATTGCGCTGATACCATGACGCTATGATACCACGATCGCATCGCTTTTCATAATGTTTACTTAGCGGTTCTTGCTTGAAGTACACATGCAGCCAGTAAAACTCAAGTGGCTTGAGTCGAACCGATCGGAAAAGAAAATATAAGCTGGAATGCTATTGATTTTCCGTTCGAGAAAAACTCTCATACAAAAATTTGAATGAATATGCTTTGGCAAGAATTTGACTCTGAGGTGAACTCATATCGTTGCGCCGCGCCGTAGCATAGCGCCAAGCCAAATGGTGTTGGCATTGCAAAGCGGCAGCGCCAACACCATTGATACTGAAGTGCGTTACTGTGCTACTAATACCGATGTGCGTTACTGCGCTGATACCGACAATCGGTATCAGCGCAGTGGTATCATGGCTAGTGCTTCAACGCAATTGCGCGGCGCAGCGCTGCGTTACCCATGTCTAGTCCAAACGCTTTCGAGCCATTCAGTGCCGTAAATCAACCGATCCCGTGTTGCGCAATTTTGATATGAACATCGTATTTTGAGTAATTTTCACTATAGGTTCGACCCATTAACCACTGAAACTATTTTTTTATGAAAATTGATCACGCATGAGGCTGCGGAAAAACTACATTTAGCGTTTTTCCTGGACTATTTTCTATGCAAGCAGTGCGCTATAGGAAGGTGTCAAATAAAATCAGCCGCTGCTCTCCTTTTGACTTTTTTTAAATAGTTTGCCATTCCTCTAGCAGTGCTTTCTTCAAGTCTTGTTTATTAGAAATCTTGTGTTTTCTAATGTTGTTATCCAACAAAGTCCACAGATTCTCAATGACGTTCATATATGGTGACTATGCCGGCGGAGACATCAAATGAGGGCAATCCCAAATTGGCAAGGACTGCACAATTCCCGACAGTGCTGCCATTTCAGCATTTTGAATGCTAGATCTAGCATTATTTTTTCCAAAACGGCATTCGAAATTCGGAGTTAGCATCTAGCATTATTTTTAGCATTTAAATTTAGATTTCGGAGTAATCTAGCACTCATCTATTCTATCTCGTCCATCAAATTTTTCTCAATAATTGCTCTGTTCGTGTACTTTTACTCGCGTTCATGAAAGGAAACTTCCTGAATCATTTGGTGGCGGAAATTCATGAAAAATACAAAAAGTGACAGCCAGAAGTGACAGTTGTCTGATTTTAAAATAATGATAGTGACTATAAAGTCTAAAATATAAAGATTATAAAGTCATCTATATTGCTTTAAACATGGTAACGTTCAATTAAATCGTGATGATGCTAAAAATCAGTGATGTGATTCCATCCACTTCAGACTCCCAAGAGCCTCGGGCATCTACAAGTTCAAGTTTACCAAAGTATGTGCATTCTAGTTAGATATTTTGTTCCTGAATAATGTGAATCAATTGTTTTGCTAGGGCTTCAAATGCAAGCGATCGCACGGATAACGCTGGAGAAAAATCTTCGTTATCCGACACTAATAATTTTTCTTCACTTAAAAATAAAGAATTCTTGCTGTTTTGATTGTGAGTTTCCACAAGATGTTTTGAAAAATATTGGTAGAAATGAGCTTTACACAAGAGAAGAAGATTTAGATACAACTGATATGTCTGTAATAGATCGCAAAACGATCGAGTTTCCCGTATCAATATTCTCTGCTTTGATAAGCTTTAGAGACGATATACGTTGTCTATGCTGATTTATAGACAAGAAGGGAACCATGATCACAATTCAATACCTTTACAAGTGAATTATATCGATGGATTGTAAGTCGGAGATGTTAACTAGTGTTATGAAATATCTACATACATACTTGCGTAAATTCATGCTGTATATTCACTTAAAGATCTATACCGATACGTACATATTATACTTACCTATTCGTTTATTTCCCAAATATATGTTTGCATTCGTACATGCAATTTAAATGTAGACTTAAAATATCTGTACAACAAATTCATATCACGTGCATGTAATTTCTTGTCTGTATTGCTAATACAGCATTTATATCATATGATATCTTGCCGATCGGTCCCAAGTTTTAAAGTTCAATTAATTGTATTATGCTAACGCGGCAATTTTGTAAACTCAGCACTCTAAAGTCAATCAACTTGGTAAAATTGTATCTGAGTAAAATCGACTACTTTGCTATGTCAACAAAATGCATCTAAATTTCCGTAATATTGCAAATTTAATAATGTAAGCATTTTATGTATTATAAAAGAAGACTGTGATTCAAAATAAAGTCAGAACTGATGATATCGTTCAGAAGTTCAGTGCAAATCAAGTTTTGACTTTTTTTGTAGCATACCTAGGACAACTAAGTGTTCACTTTGTTGTTCATACAATTTGTCGTCGGCACAACTAAGTTTCGACTTTTTTGTAACGGCAAATTCATACATTGGTCCTTCGAACCGGATGCGGTCTTAACGGCTGATAGAGAGCTATACGAGCAACCTTAAAACGTCTGCAGACTTGGTATCTACATCAGAGATGGCGGTCGACGCAAGGCAGAAATTCAACTTGGACGAATTCAACCGAGTGGTCACCAACGTACGGAAAGACTCCAAATCTCGGCATTCGCTGCAATATTTCGAATCTAGATTGGAGAAGCTTAGGACGAAGTGGGCTGCATGCGAAGCGGAACATTTTGCAACCCAAGAAGCATTGGCTGACGATGATGATTCGAAGAAGGAATATCTTGAAGCATACTTGTCTGCAGAAAAGCTGTTTGACGAGTACGAAATCATATTGCGGCAAGGTTTATCAGCGTTTTCCAAGGCGGCTGATGACACGATGATGACGGAACCGGAAACACTGACAACGCAAGTGCAGGAAAGTGGCAGTCAGGAGGAGACAGTGCGCTTGGAGCGGATAAAAGTTCCAACGTTTTCTGATCGATATGAAGACTGGATTAGCTTCAAAGACGTGTTCACCATGATGGTACACGAAAATCGGCACCTCAACGCGACGCAGAAGATGCAATATCTTAAGACTGCGATCACGGGTGCAGCGGCGCAGGTTATCAATCATTTGACGATAACAGCGGCCAACTACGAAGTGGCATGGGGGCTACTGATAAAGAGGTTTCAGAACAAACCTGCCATAGCAAATACGCTTGTGAAAAAATTTATGACTCTTGAACCATGCCAATCGCGCAATTCCGACGGGATCAAGAGAATTCTGGACATGACAAATGGGTTCTTGTCAAGTCTGAAAAATCTAAGCGTTGATCCATTGAATCTGTTACTGACTCATCTACTTGAAGAGAAACTGGATAACGAATCGAGAATCGAGTGGAAAACTAAGACGGCAGAATTGGATGAACTACCGTCAGTGGATATGTTTGTGGAATTCTTGTACACTAGAATTACAGTTGCGGACGCAATCAACATATCAACAGCAACACCAAAACGTCACAAGGCAATCACTTTGACGTCAGTAACGGACCAAACCTGTATGATTTGTAAGGAGCCACATAGTTTACATATGTGCAAGAAGTTTGTGCTTTTTGATATCAACCGAAGGAGAAAAGTAGTTCAGGAAGCTAAAGCGTACTTCAATTGTCTACGGAAGGGGCACTCGTGGAGGAATTGCACTTCAAAACATAAGTGTAGAGTTTGTGGCAAATGTCATCATTCCCTGTTGCATCTTGGTGCAAACGATGCAAGTGCTAGTGATGTGACGAATGCAGTTGAACCAAGAAATAATGCGAAAAATACAATTGCAGTGAATCATTTGGCCACGGATGAAAATTCGGTTGTATTAAATCATTCAAACGCAAGCACAGCAAACATTCTATTGGCCACGGCGTTAGTTCAAGTAAAAAACGAAGCCGGAAGCTTGAGTACTGTACGTGCATTGCTTGATCAAGGTGCTCAGCGATCAATTATAACTGAGCGAGCTGCACAGAAGTTAGGGCTAAAAAGAAAGCCATGCGACTTCGTTATCCACGGCCTCGGTGACTCTACAATTAGACCAAGAGGCAGAATCACAATTGAGCTGAAAGAGAAATGGAACAATAAATTCATTGTGGCAGATATGATGATCATATCAGGCCAAATCACGAGGTTAATACCGGCCAAAACGATTGCGGTTAGCCAAAATTTAAAAATTGGGAAAAAAGACCGTGCTGATCCCCATTTCAACGAAGCTGGCACGATTGACATGTTAATTGGTGCAGACCTGTATGGGACTCTTTTGGAAACTGGGCTGATGCAAGGAAAACCAACATACCAGCAGACGAAGCTAGGCTGGATTCTCTCTGGGCCAATAGTTAGTTCAAACGCAGAAAATGGGTACACAGTGAGTTTAGTTAGCACCACCGAGCTAAACAACATACTGACAAAGTTTTGGGAGCAAGAAGATTGCAATGACCGTCAAATCTTGACACCAGAAGAAGAGCAAGCTGAGGAGCATTATAATCGTTACACTACAAGAGGCGAATACGGTAGTTACATGGTGCGACTACCATTTAAGAACAATCCCGCTAAATACCTTGCGAACAACGAAAAGGAGGCAATTGTTAAATATGGAGCGATGGAGCGCAGACTTCTGCAGAATGATCAGCTGTATGAGGAATACAACAAGTGCTTACAGGAATACCTCGATTTAAATCAAATGGAAGAAATCTCACCATCAAGAGAAGGTCCAGGCTACTATATGCCACACCATTGTGTGGTGAAAGATTCCAGTTCCTCAACCAAGGTACGTGTTGTATTCAACGCATCAGCAAAAACTGCATCCGGGCATTCGCTGAATGATATGCTGTTGGTAGGGCCAACCATTCAAGATAAACTTGCTGACATACTACTCCGATGGAGATTATATCCAGTGGCTATTATAGCCGATATCGAAAAGATGTATAGACAAATCGTTGTCCATCCGAAGGATAGAGACTTTCAACGAATCGTGTGGAGACCAACCAAAAAGGATATAATTCGCCATTATAGGTTAAAAACGGTAACCTTCGGAACAGCGAGTGCGCCATTTCAAGCAATTCGCACTCTGCATCGATTGGCAGACGATGAGCAGGCAAGATTTCCCGATGCTGTTAAGTACCTACGTAATGATTTTTATGTGGACGACTTAATAACAGGAACGTATTCAGAGCTTGAAGCAATTGAATTGCAAGAAAGGCTTTCGAAGCTACTAGCAACCGGTGGATTTCAGCTGCGAAAATGGAATTCCAGTAGTAAATTAGTTCGGGAGCACATGGGACATTCATTGCATCATGGACAAGCGTTGGTTCAATTTCATACGCCAGAAACAACAAAAACACTTGGCCTCCACTGGAATCCATCACAAGATGACTTTAGGTTTTCTTTTACAGAAGACATGTGCCAAAAGGACACGGTTACTAAAAGATTAATTGTATCTCAAGTGTCCAAACTATTTGACCCACTCGGCTGGATACAGCCAGTTATAATTACGGGAAAAATTATGATACAAAAGCTGTGGATGGAAAAACTGGATTGGGATGACAGGGTACCTAATACAATCCAGTCCGAATGGATAAGCTACAAAAACTCCATGCGTAATCTGCAAAACATAAGAATCCCTCGCTGGGTGGGCAACAAACCTCTTGAGAATATCGAGTTGCATGGATTTTGTGATGCATCCAAACAAGCAATGGCAGCAGCAGTGTATGTAAGGGTCTGCACAACAAATGAACAACCTGTAGTTCGTTTACTCATTGCAAAAACCAAAGTGGCTCCAGTGCAAATCCAAACAATACCACGCCTGGAACTTTCTAGCGCAGTATTACTAACGAAACTGATGAACCAGGTCAGAACTTCAATCAAGCCTAGTGATGATACTCGAATACACTTTTGGACTGATTCGACAGACGTGCTGGCATGGATAAATAAACATCCATCACAGTGGGAAACGTACGTTGCCAATAGGGTGAGCCAAATACAAGCGTCTTCAAATGTAGAACAATGGCATCACATAAACTCGGCAGATAATCCTGCAGATTGTGCAACAAGAGGCATTACACCATCACAATTGGAAAATCATGACATTTGGTGGAACGGTGCTGTGAGAATTCGGGCACACCATATCAACTTTACCATGCATCGCGACAAAACAGGAGACCAAGCGTTACCGCGAGAGGCAAATGTCCTAATATGTATGCCGGAAGACGATCCTGAGATGGAGGAGTATAATGCCCCACCAAGCAGCACAAAAGACTCAAGCAACCCCATTGGCTCCCGGTTACTTACCACAACAAATAGCGATGACAACGAAGATTATTATGAGATTATTCAGAGATTTTCATCTCTCCAACGACTTCTGAATGTTGTAGCTCGATGCAGAAGAGTTATTCAAAGGCAAGACAAAAAATTCTTGACTGTCGATGAAATCCGCAAGGCAAAAACAATTTGCATTAAGCTGTCGCAGAGAAAATATTTTTCGGAAGAAATTAAGTGCCTGACGCAACAAAAACCGCTTCCAAAGAAATCAAATTGGCTGCAATTGAATCCCTACCTGGACACAGAGGGAGTGATCAGGGTGGGCGGAAGACTTCAAAAATCAAAATTGAAGCAGTCCTCAAAACACCCCGTGATGATCCATCCACATTGCCACTTAGCAAGATTGATTGTGCAAGACGTTCATACTAACACTCTGCATGGAGGATTACAGCTAACGATGACAACAATTCGACTCGAATACTGGATTATAAATATGCAAAATCTGGTCAAGTCAATAATTCACAAATGTATACCCTGCTTCAAAACAACCGCAAAAACCCGAACTCAACTTATGGGAACACTACCACAAGAACGCGTAACACCTAGTCATGCATTTTGCAATACTGGGCTAGACTTTGCTGGTCCAGTACGAGTAAAATGGTCAAGCGGACGGGGAGCAAAAAGTATCAAAGCATATTTGGCTATTTTCATATGCCTTGCGACCAAAGCCATGCATCTTGAGCTCGTGAGTGACCTAACGTCTAAGGCTTGCATTGCAGCAATCAAAAGATTCACAGCGAGACGAGGAAAGTGCAACCAACTTTTCACTGATAATGGAACGAACTTTGTAGGAGCGGACAGAGAATTGAAACAAAATTTCAACAAGATGACAAGCGAGGTTCAAGCACTTTTAGCCAGCGATCAAATTATCTGGAACTTTATACCTCCTAGCAGTCCACACTTTGGAGGCCTCTGGGAGGCAGGAGTAAAGTCCGTAAAACGACATTTAGTCAAAGCCATTGGAGAGCATATATTGAACGTTGAAGAAATGTATACGATTTTAGCTCAAATCGAATCTTGTCTAAACAGTCGACCACTCACTCCGCTAAGCAATGATCCTAACGACATGGAACCATTGACACCAGGACACTTCATTATCGGACGATCAATGTTTGCTGTACCTGAACCTGAACCATGCGAGCAGAATCTACATCGGAAGTGGGAAATACTTCGGACTATAGTTCACAATTTTTGGAAACGGTGGCAAGCAGAGTATCTGCAAAGATTACAAGTACGACCAAAATGGCTAACGGTGCAACAAAATTTTAACAAAGGCCAATTAGTGCTGGTGAAAAATGAGAACCTTCCACCTACAAGATGGCCTCTTGCACGCATTTTTGATGTACACCCCGGAGAAGACAACTTGGTTCGAGTAGTTACAGTGAAGATGAATGGTTCTTTAATGAAAAGACCCATAACAAAACTATGCGCGCTGCCTATTCTAGAAGCAGAAGAGACAACAGAAGAGAAACAGACAGCTATTGGTTCAACAACTAGTCAAGAGCCACCACACGATCAAGCCCCAGCCAACGGAATACAACACAGGCATGCCAGAGGAGTGAAGCTTTCGTCGATTTTTTATGCTTTATGTGTCCTATTTTGCTGCACTCCGTCAGCAATGTGCAGAATTTCAACTACCAAGGTATCAAGTGGTCTATATATCGAGCAGATTGGTCTTGCTCAAATGCAACATGGGACTTTAAGAATAGACCTGCAAATCTCTTGGAATCAGGTTGGCCGAGATAAGGAAAAACTTGACTTTGTAAACGACGGGATGACAAAATTGTGCAAAGATCAAGCAGCTTTGACCAGTGAAGTGCATTGCTTAGAATTGCGTTCACATCTTGCCGAATCGATTAACGAAGTTCAACACAAAATGCAAACGTTAAAATTTATCAATGGAAGATCTAAACGAGGAATACTCGGAACAGTGCTTACGTCTCTCTTCGGCGTTAATGACGAGGCTTACAAGGACATTGAAAATTTATCTTCTAACCAGAAACAAATAATTCGGACTACCCAACAGCAAGGAAAATTATTGTTAAAGGCATTGCACACCATGAACGAAACAAATTCGAAACTCGAGCAGCAGTTTTATAGATTTGTAAACCAAGTAAAAATGCGATTCAATGAAACTGACAATCTTCAAAATCGACTTGTTGCCATTGATAACAACTTCATAAAGATTCAATTTCTGAGCAGCTATCAATTAGCAAAGAGCTTCGTAGATGAACTACACGAAAAGTATGAAGCCATTCTTAATGCCATGTACACTAGAACAGGACTTTTAGATTGCCTACCATCCTCGGAACTCGCAAAGTTAATCAATCAAGTCGAGAGAATACTTCCGCCAAACATGCAAGTTGTGAAAGTTCCAATAAACCGTCTTGACATTGAACGCACAACAGAATGCATGATACTAACTGGCTATTTGGTGATCGCCGATGTAAATACATACGAGCTAATGCAAATAACAGCTGTTCCAACGCACTTAAAAGACAACCTATTCACCATTAAAACGTTTGATACTTCAATATTTGCCGTTAATTCAAATCAACAGAAATACTTTGAAATATGGCACTCTGAGTTAGAGAAATCCATTCGCATTAACGAGAACAACTTCATCATATACTCGAGCACCATGTACGACTTCGGCAAAAACCCCAAATGCATTATAAAAGAAGTTTATAATCTGTATCAAGGGAAGACGTGCCCGTACCAGACAGTCGAAATTGCTAAGGCGATTTGGAAACAGTTGTACGATCATAATACTTGGATTGTGACCACTCCGACTCCCATTGCGATGTACTCATCTTGTGAACACGAGCGTGAAGAACTAATCGTAAACACGACTACGATCATCAAATTATCAAAAGAATGCAGTCTCCACACACCCGAATTCACGCTAATGCCCGACCTACGAAAGCGAGATTCGCCCATGAAGGTATGGTTTAAACAGCAGGATGTCAACTTTAGCATAACAAAACTTCCCCAAGTGATCCGAAAATTCAATGTGACTATGATCCGGTCAAGTGACATATACTCCAACTACATCCATGAGGCCGCAGACATCAACAAGGAACTCGATAGCTTCGAATGGAAAGCCATTATCAAACACCATGGAATGCCAGCCCTCAGCATCATCATTAGTATAGCCATAGCCTTTGGCTATTTTTGGTTCAGATGTAACCGGTCCCAGACCCTGCAAATCATACCACCGAATCAGCCAAGAAAGGTTAACTGGAAGCACACATCAGAATCCCAAGTTCAGCTACCGGAGTCATCAGGATGTGCAACTTAAGAACGCTTGTTCTTGGTGGGCGGAATGTTATGAAATATCTACATACATACTTGCGTAAATTCATGCTGTATATTCACTTAAAGATCTATACCGATACGTACATATTATACTTACCTATTCGTTTATTTCCCAAATATATGTTTGCATTCGTACATGCAATTTAAATGTAGACTTAAAATATCTGTACAACAAATTCATATCACGTGCATGTAATTTCTTGTCTGTATTGCTAATACAGCATTTATATCATATGATATCTTGCCGATCGGTCCCAAGTTTTAAAGTTCAATTAATTGTATTATGCTAACGCGGCAATTTTGTAAACTCAGCACTCTAAAGTCAATCAACTTGGTAAAATTGTATCTGAGTAAAATCGACTACTTTGCTATGTCAACAAAATGCATCTAAATTTCCGTAATATTGCAAATTTAATAATGTAAGCATTTTATGTATTATAAAAGAAGACTGTGATTCAAAATAAAGTCAGAACTGATGATATCGTTCAGAAGTTCAGTGCAAATCAAGTTTTGACTTTTTTTGTAGCATACCTAGGACAACTAAGTGTTCACTTTGTTGTTCATACAATTTGTCGTCGGCACAACTAAGTTTCGACTTTTTTGTAACGGCAAATTCATACAACTAGCGTAAATAAAAATTAATGATTTCCAACTGCAAGTGGTCACACCAGTCAAGTATGCACTGTGTGCTGGTGTCTGATGAGAATTAGTGCATACTTTCGAAACCACTTTGTCAAATGAAATTTTCAATGTAAATAAAAAATCATTCAATTTTAATCATCCCGCAAAAACAATTCCAATTAGATATAGAATCTTTTTTTAAACTTCAAATTTTTAATCATCTAATTTGTTTTTGTTATACAAATGAGGTTTGATCAATAATAAATGATAATGAATATAAACTAAGGTGATTAAACTTAAAAGATATATTTATTTTTTAACATAGAGTTCTAGCAAGTTAATACATTTAGTCCATCTTTTTTCCAACCTCAGGATACCCTCAGAAAAAAATTCTTTATCTGGACTCTTCCAAAACGCCTCAACAGCGGCCATCAATTCCCTATCATCTTCAAATTTCTTACTCTGAAGGTGTTGTTTGAACCGAAGAAAGAGATAGAAGCCACTGAGAGCTAAATCTGGCAAATAGAGTGGGTGTTAAAGCATCTCGAATCCTGTTTCTTTAATAGTATCCATCGCAACTGCAGCCTTGTGAGCTGGTGCGTTGTTTTGAGGAAACAGAACTCCAGCTCACAATTGGCCGTGTCTTTTCTCCTTCATCGCCTCTCGCAATCTTCTTATTTGGCCAGCTTAGTAAGAGCCTGATGTAAATATTAATATTCTACCATAATAATTTTTTCAGCGTCCCAAAAAACTGATGCGTTAGCCTTTCCTGCCGAACTCGACACTTTGAATTTCTTCGGCGTCGATGAAGAGGGTCGCTTTCAGGTCATCGATTGCATTTTGGTTTCTGGATCAAAATGGTGGATTCAGGTCTCGTCCATGGTCACGAAATGTGACAAAAAATTCTCATTATCTACCTGGAACTTTTCGAGATTCATCCTTTCTCTCGACTCGTTTCTTCTTATGCTCGTCCGTTAACATTCTCGGTACCCAACGCGCAGAGACCTTCTTCATATGTAATTTTTTGGCAAAGATTTTTCGAACACTACCATATGAGATCCCAGTGATCTCAGCTACATGCCTCAAGGTCACTCTTTGATCTGCCAACACGACATCTTCAACTTTTTTTTTATGTTGTCTTCAGTTGCCTTCGCGGTGTTCATCTTCAGTGGATGTTCTTCCCAGGTTAAACTCCTTGGTCTACCGTGCAACGGTGGAATATGGAGGAGCAGAGTCCCCTAATGTTTCCACCATGCCACCGTGCACGCCTCTGGTAGACAGTTTTTTTCAAACAGGGATACTTAATGACAGCTTTAATTTCGTTTTTCCCCATTTTGATGTTCTCTCTTCGACTATTCGTATTCAAATGAAAGTCGCTCCCTGGAATTGACACCTATTTATATGTTTTATTCATGCTGACTTAGTGAGCATATTCAGTAGTAAAGAATTTTTTTTCTGGAATTTTATTCCAACTGGAAGTGACCGATTACCATTACTTATTGATCCACCCTCATATAAATATACATATTATCTTCATATTGAACCATGTTTATTTCAATTAAATAAGAAAGCATTATTTAGTATTATAATTTTACAAGATCTAGCATTATTTAGCATTAAATAAAATTGAATCTAGCATTATTTCAAAAAAATAAATGGCAGCACGGCCGGTAGCACTGCCACCGGATTGAATGGGTGATTGTTGCTGACTTCCAGATTGGAAGTCAGCACCACAACCAAACAGCGCTCCCCTCACTATAGTAGTAGGGTTCACTGTACACCTTTCAGGAATGTCCTAGAATGAGAATATTATTATGGTGAGCAATAGTCCATCGCTCAAGTAAACAAACTTGACAGTAGATCTGTGGCCCAAATCAGATGGAAGCATTTTGGTCCATTGTCAAATACCCCAATCCAAGTTTTATTTGGAATATTCAGTCGTCTGATCGCCCATACTACAGGAAAAGCTCTTGCGCCAGAAAGCTGGACGAAATATAACATGAACCGATATTACAGCTCCTAGAAAATGAAGAAGAAAAAAAAAATAGAAAAAAAGAAACCAGCACAACAAGCCTATTAGTTAAAATACTGTGTTGGTAATCCCAGTTGAAGTGGCAGTGGCGGCAACCTTATAAAAAAAAAATCTAGAGTAAATTAATGAATTAGAATTTTTCGTTTACTCTGTGTAATAAAGTAATTTCACGACGACCCTCGTACGGATCTAGGGGTTGAAGCTGGTAGAGAGCTTCATCACAAATTTGACAATAAATGTGAATACGAGTTTGGAGTGATTAGTTTCACGACTCACTTTACCCCTGATTAATTCAGGTACCTATTCAGAGCTAGGTGAACTCAAAGCTTGGTGCGCGAACCCTTGTCCACACACAAGAAGCCACTAGGCCTAGCGTTATTTCAAAAATGGATACAGTTTTTTTTTTGTTGTGACTTTTTTTCTGTCTGTGTTGAAATTAATTTTTAATGTAAGGAGGGAGATTTATCGACCGGATATTGGGCTCTGTTAAATTCAAATAAATTAATCTGAGCATTAAATAAAATCTATTTGTGTTAAAAAAATTATGCTTGTTCTTCTATATGTCTTCATACAGGGATAATACACGAATAAACTAAGATCGATCCTAATAAATTAACATGGAAGAATGTAAATGCAACGGTACGTTAGTAAAAACTTTGTGAATTTTCTTAAGGTGTCGCTAGTAAATTTCTAATATTGCTGTAACACATTCTGAACTTGTAATGAAACACATTTTGCACTTATTAACTATTGAAGATAGTTTTCTTTTGTTTAGCTCGACACGAAAAACAACAACTATTACAATAAGTAGGCTAATAAAGATTAAAACAAATAAAACTTCTTTTGTTTCAGGGTCAGGATTCGAGGCAAATCTCTGAACAATGAAAAAGCCACGAAGTAAGCCCTGTTGAAGAGACATTCCAACAATACAATTGATCTGATCGAGAGTGTGTATGTATCCAGAATATTTGCTAATATATACATGACATTCAAGGAAACTAGCAAATCCAATATGGAAAAGAAAACAGAACATTTCCTCTCCAGGCAGGAACATAATTATGTCGAATAAATGAGTCAGTTAAATTGAATCTGTGATGTGACCTCATTCCTAAATTTGGCGACCTTCACAACAAATGGTAAAATGTCGGATGAATCCTTGCAAAACGCAACCATATTCGATTCTCAGTGGAACTACTCGTTGCCGTTCAACGGTTCCCATGACGATGACGTTCCGATGATCCTGGAACATGCTCCAAGTCTCTCGAAATCGGCAGTAATACGTGTCATAGTGTTATCGGCAATGGCGATTGTGTCCTTGTTGGGGAACGTGGCGACTATGTGGAATATCTACAAGACGCGAATGATGCGGCGTGTGACGCGGCACAGTTGGAGTGCAATTTATTCTTTAATTTTCCATTTGTCGATCGCTGATCTCCTGGTCACGGGATTTTGTATAGTCGGCGAAGCAGCTTGGAGCTATACGGTTCAGTGGCTGGCGGGTGAATTTGCGTGCAAGGCAATGAAGTTATTTCAGATGTTCAGCTTGTACCTTTCGACGTATGTACTAGTGCTGATTGGTGTGGACCGGTGGATTGCTGTTAAGTATCCGATGAAATCGTTGAACATGGCGAAGAGGTGCTATAGGCTGTTGGGCGGCGCATACGTGCTGTCATTTGTTTTGAGCTTACCACAGGTGAGTTTTAATTTTGATAATAATATTGGAGAATATAGCAGTGGGTTCATTAATTAAGTACGCTAAGTCACTTTTCATAGTTTGATAAAAAAAAACCTTTCAAATTTTGTTTACATCACTCAAAAATAGTAATAAAATAACTGAGTTTCGTGATGGCTACTCCGATTTTATAGATGTATTCTAAAGAAGTTTCGTAAAATAGTTCAACTGTTTTACAAAACAAAAGAAACTACTTTACAAAAGAGTTCTTTCATATCGTCCAATCACGTCACAACGCAGTTTTACTCACTGTTCTCACGAACATGGCGTGGAACGCAAGTGATTAATTGACTTTTAACTCATTGATAAATTTCCTTTTTCCCTTGAATCTAAAATATGTCTCAGCTGAATTGAGCTGAAAAGACTTTTCGAAGCTGAAGCCTGACCTCGCAAATTTTTTTCCAATAATTAGCGGCGTTGGCTTTCAGTCGATGCTTTCAGGAATCTTTTAGCTACCGATTGCTTCAAGCAAAACCGTGAAAGAGAAATTCGAACCGTGAGCATTTTTCTTAAATGTGATTAGACTTACTGGCAAGGTCAGTCCCAAAATAACTAACTCGTAGTCGGTACTTTTAGCCAAAGTGGTTCCCGAAAATGTCATTATCCATTTGATGCTCTGACTCAAAGTAGAATCGTTGCGAGTCTTGGGAACGAACAAAAGAATATTTTGTTGATTTTTTTGGTTAGAAATAGAAATGCGAGCAGTGCAAGAATATCAATTTCTTTTGTTAAATTGAGTATTGAGTTGAGCTATGGCATTCGATCGAGTGTTTGATTATGTGTGGAATATGGTCAGAACATTGGGGAGTATGATGAATGCTATTAATAAGATTGTCAGCACGATATTAAAATGCCGTTTTTGTATGAGAAGTGTAGAGTAGATGTATGCAAAACTAAACCGAATAAAATAATATGTAAACAGTAAAGTAATTTCAAGATAATCCTTGGCGTGTCTGGGGGTTGGAACAGACAGACATCTCTACAATCAATGTGTATACAAGTGTGCAGTGATTAGTTTCACGACTGACTTAATTTAGGTACCTATTTGAAGCTACGCTTATTTAAACTCGGTGTGTGGTCTGCCGTCACAACCTAGATTCGCGCTAAGGACCCTACACACGAAGAGCCAAAGCTCTACCCACTAGGCTACATGAGCTTCATAGTTTTGTAATGATTTAATGACTTTGGCTAATCTTATTACTTTGCTAACCCAACTAGGGTTAAAAATCTATAAAATGCTACTAAAACCACTCTAAAAACATCAAAAATATTAATATCGCATTTTGCTATATAAATAGAGGAGTATTTTTAAAAATTAATTGAAAAATTAATTATCTGAAATGCAATCACACCATTTATCAGTTTGCTCCAGCCAGAAAGCAATCAACAACCAGGACTTCCATTGGCTTTGTTTACATAAAAGAGAAAACCAAACTTTCATAGTTCTTATGTCAACAGCAATATGTTCATTGCTGTTGTATCCTTAAACCACCCAAAAACATTCCCGAAATCTTTATCCTTATCCGTCATGCTTCTTTGCAATACTAGATATTAAAATAGAAAATCAGAAAATACACCGAAAAGAAATTACACCGAATGAGTCAATTAAAAATTCCCATTTCATTATCAGTTCTCGATGAAGCTCATCCAGAATTTTCTTTGAACTAACTAAATTATTTTTAAAAAACAGTATACACATCCCTGAGCACAGAATTATTTAATCTGAAGTATTCCCCTATATTTTGCGTGGTAAGGACGTGATTCCGGGCCTTTGGAAAGTTAAATTTTGCTCTAAATTATTAAAGCAATTTTTTGTGGGAAAATGGAAATGTGTTCTCTTTCGTTCTGTCGTTTTTTTTTAATAAGGCGGAGTAAAGGCAAAGAGAATGATTTCGGCCATGCAAATATCATTATTTCGAGTTAGCAGAAGGGACCGGCAGAAGGTCAACGATCATTATATTTGCATTAAAAGCTCAACCATCATTTGCGTTATGCTACCTACAAAAACGAAAACTGAGGGAGCCTTGCAGAATTGGCAAGTGGTTTTAAAACATGAGTGAATTGACGATATCACGACAATATGGTGCAAGTGATTTGTGAGCATTTTATCCAGGCATAGAAATATATTCAAGGTAATTCGGTTAGAGTCTACATTGTAGTGCCTTCGATGCGAGAAGACAAAGCTGCCGTCCTTAGCATAAACGGTCTATCCACATACATTTTAGTATTTTGAGATTTTCAATGATTTGTGTTTTTCTAAATGCTGCAGACATCTTTAAACGGGATGGAAGTTTAAACATGGATACAAATACGTTTATTTCAAGTTGAAAATATTTGTGGAAGTAAGGTTTTAAGCAGCTAGTCTGCGAGCATATGTATCAGATCATACTGATCAGCGAGCCTTACAGGGGGAGGAATTTTTCCGTTTGGCTGGCAGATGCTACAGGGAACGCGGCGATTTGGATCGCTGACGAGCAGAGTGCCCGTATCGTCATCCGCGGCTCAAAAAAAGTCACGTGCGGGTGACATACGGAGAAATCATCTCTGTAAGCTTGAACTTGTTCTCAAATGACTCTATTTAGGAACTCGGAGACAAGCTTAGCTCACTGGAGGACTCTCTCCGTGGCATCGCCGGCAACTTCATCGAAGGGGGTGACTTCAATGCAAGGGCGTTGGAGTGGGGCATGCCCACCGAAAACACTCGCAGGCAGCACATAATCGAGATGGCATCGAGGGTGGGTTTGTTGGTGTTGAATACGGGTTCAACACCAACTTTCAGAAGGTCCGGTTTTGGCGAATCTATTCCAGATATTACCATGGCATCGGAGAGACTTGTGGCACTCGTCACTAAATGCCACTAAACTTCGCAGGGACGCGATGACCGCTCGTTTCGAGCTGTTAAGCTCTAATATCTGGGACCCCAGTGACTCGTGCAGCACCAGAGGCCACTACTGACAGAGCCATGGGGTGGATTCGCAGGGCGTGTGAGGCTTCAATGCCCAAACGTAAACTCTTTCGTCGGTGGCAGCATGTGTACTGGTGGAACGATGAAATCGCCGAACTGCGACGCATCGCTTTTGGGTGTAGGCGCAGCGAGCCTGGAATAGGCCGAGAGTGGCTGGGCTATTTGCTGCCCACATTGCGGCAAAGAGGGAGCTGACCAAGGCCATCACGAGGAGCAAACGTGCCAAATGGCAGGCTCTTTGTGAGGAGGTCAACTCAAAACCCTGAGGAGATGGCTACGAATTGGTCACTCGCAGACTTGGCTGCGTGCGGCCTAGCACTTTCATGGATGCGATATCCATGGAGCATATCGTTTGTTCGCTGTTCCCGGTGCATCCGCCAAGGACTGATGATCTCATCACCGTGAACCCGGTGGATGTTCTTCCTTTTACGGACGAATAGCTGAACAGTGCAGTGTTCAGGATGAAGAACCGGACGGCTTTGGGTCCTGATGTCGGTCGAGGTGCTTAAAGTCGTGGCGAAGAGCCAACCGCGTCCATTATTGGATTTGTATAATTCATGTTTAGTCGCGGCAGTTTTCCCATCACGTTGGAAAGTAGTTCCACTGGTACTTGTAGGCAAAGGGAAGGGTAGCCTGGGCAATTCATCAGCATACCGCCCACTGTGCATACTGGGCACTGCGGGGAAGCTTCTCGAAGGGTTGCTCAAGCCACGGCTGCTGTCAGCGGTGAGATCTGCTGGTGATCTTTCTTGCCGGCAGCACGGCTTCCGAAAAAAGCATTCAAAAATCGATGCCTTCTCAGAGGTTGTTAGGGCTGTAGCAAGAGCGGAAGAGGCATGTTATCAAGCCAGACCGGTCGTCTTGCTGGTAACGCTGGACGTTCAAAACGTTTTCAACTCGGCGAGGTGGACAGAAATCCTCCGGGCCCTTGAGCAGACGTTCTGTATCTCGACTACCTGCTAGCCATGATGCGGGACTACCTCAAGGACCGCTGGTTAATCTACGACAACGACGAAGGAGTCAAAAGGAGGTCTGTCACCTCAGGTGCGGCACAGGGGTCGATCTTAGGATCTGACTTATGGAACATCATGTACGATGACCTGCGGCGTCTGGAAATGCCTGCGGCTGTGTTTCTGGTAGGTTACGCTGATGACTTTGCAGCGGTAATCACTTCCAAATCTGCCAAATTCGCTCAACTCAGACTTAATCCAGTCATGAGGAGGGTGGATCGGTGGATGGCCGAAAACGGCCTCCAGCTGGCAGTCTCTAAAACAGAGATTGTTATGCTGACGAAGCGGAGGATATCAACTGTCATAACCGTGACAGTTGGCTCCGTCGAGGTCCAGACCAGCAAGCCGGTCAAGTATCTGGGAGTGACCCTGGACACCAAGCTGACGTATTGGGATCATATCCCCAGGGCATGTGACAGGGGTCTAGATCGACATACCCGATCGACCTACTAGTACAAGAACGCAAAGAAGGGTGCTTCTTTCGCTCAGAGCTGGGCAGAGCTGACGTGCGTACGCTTACCCTCCAACATTGGCAACAACGATGGAGTGAAAATGGTAAAGGACGCTGGACAGCTAAGCTAATCGATCTCATTAAGCCTTGGCTTATCTCGCTTCGGAAGTTTGAGGTGCACCATTGAGTCCACGATTGGCTTGGCAACGCCTGAGACAATCGTGGATGCAATGCTGCGAAACGAGGAGAACAAGCGCGCAGTCTCAACATATGTTGAGACAGTGCTGCGCATAAAATGGGAGGAGGGTTGCCTTACCGATCCAGGAGCTGTGGTAGTTTCTGAAGTTCATGGTTACCGATGTGTGAAACAGCACGACCGGGTTGAAGCAGTGCTTACGCGGGTCCCGACTCGGAACTTCGTGGGCTTGTAGATTGTCTTTTTTTTAGTGAGTCAAACCTCACATACCCCCTGTTGATAGGTCACCCGGGAATCTGGTTTGCAGATTTTTTTTTTACCCTACACTAGGGAGAAAAAAATTGGTAGTGAGTACTGCAGATAACTGCAGATAACTGCAGGTAACTATTCGGGAAAATGCTGCTTGCTGTTGGTTTATATGATTTTTACGCTATAATATTTATGTTGCTATTACTGAAAAGTAAATAAGAGCCTGTCTGCGTTCTACATAGGATCAGAAAAGTTAGTGTTTGCCCATCGTATAAGATCTGTTTGGTCTTTAGATTTGAAGAATTGTGGTGTCTGAGATAGCAGACGATGAGTGTTGACTAAAAAAGACTGTCCGGTATCGCATCATTGGGAAATTCGATTCCGAAATATGTGCTTTACAGCTAGTTTCATGATTTGAAGAAAAATACAATTGATCACTCATAGTTAAAAATATTTTATGATTGATTTTATTCACTGTTTTGGGTTTTCGGGGCACGATTTGTTGACAAAAGTTACTCTGCAGTGCAGCATAGTTCTGGAATGCAATGCAACGAAAGAAATGTAAAGAATATGCAAATTTGTTCATCCACGAAAATCATTGGATTTTATGAGCAAATCTTAAGCATCGAAGTTAAGTTTTTTCTGCACCCAGTGTGGGTGATATGACTATGGAAAATTGAACAATTTTCAAGGCTAAAACTGGTCTTCGTCAGATTGATAACGGGAATCGGTAAGAAATTACCTGAATGATAATCTCGTGTGTAAGTACGTCAATAATTTATAATTTTAAGGTGTTGGTGGCAGCTGGTACGTTCCGCGATAGAGAGCGATATGAGATAAAGTGCTTCTTGTAGGACTGCAATCTATAAGCCCGAATCTACACGACTTATATTGAACCTAAACTTGAATTCGTTTCCCACATATTTCGGTAAGGGACCCATCAAAATTCATTGGCCATATTGGCAAAAGTCCAGAAGAAATCTTCCAAGCGTATAAACGATGAATCAATCACATAACATACAGAAATCGTTCAACATTGGAAGTTACTCGGGTATATACATATTTATTTTTTATCGTTATTACAATGGACATCGATCTACTGAAATCTCTAAGCTAAGCAAGAGTTGTGCAACAAGCAGTTTGCACTTCAAACCATTCATGATATATTTCGTATAGTATTGTGGTTCCTTTTTGTGTAGAACTGTGAAGATATAGAGTGGTTTTCATCTTTTTCTCTGCATATCTACAAGCTGTTGAAACGCAATAAGCAACGACATTTTCACCCAGTTGATTAATACCTTTTCGTCAATGGAACGAGTTTTGGTTTTCTGTTGTATTTTAAAACACTTTTTTCGACCTTAATTTCAATACCAAGAACCGAAGAACGAAAACTGTTTTCATATCGATTATTTGCAGTCAATGCTACGACTCATTTTGACTCACCCAATTGATTTTATTTCAAGTAAATTGTTTTATGAGCAGCAAACTGTTCGGTGTAAATTGCCAGTTGAAAAGACTCAAAGCTCCTCGATGAATGAAACAATAACACGCAATTATCGAAATTTCTTTTTGGAAATAAATCTTTCTTGGTAGGAATAATAAACACGAACCTAAACCTTGGCGCGTGTACTGAGAATGAGTGGAGCAAATCCTTCGAAATCGATTGCTATTATCATCAGTTGCTGTTCAATCGACCAGCTAATGTAGATAAATTTGTTGATGCTGCTTGCGCAATTGGGTAGTAATCTATGTGTTTGTTTTTTCACAAAAAAAAAACCATTCCCGAAAATGTTGACGTTTGGCCCACATTGACCAACTTGAAATTACACGAACTGTGTTTCACGTATTTTAGATTCTTTCTTGAAACTGTGCGCATTTGCTTGTGTTGGTTGTTGACATTTCTTTGATCCTGCCTGAGTGTACATCTATCAGGCTATGATTGAATGATTTAAGCTCTGAGCGCAAAATCACAGTTTTCTATAACTAAACTCAAAAGTTTTTCACACTGTAGGTATACCTGCCTGTCCATGCGTAAAATGACAAAAGGATCTTCCAAAAATTTGCAAGAAAACTTGTCACTCATTCTTTGTATAGTTTTTAAGCTTGACAAGGCTCTCTGGGGAAACTATTCATATTCTGTCCTATTGTGAATTAAACAACTCAAATAACTTGAATAGAATTTTATCTGCCGTTTACTTGAACTTGATATCAAACAAATTGAATCAAATTCAAGGTTCATTAATTCGTTGCGAGAATACGCACGTATTGGTACGTACAAGCACACATGTCGAGATGGAGCCCACGATGTACGCAAGATATTTTATCATAAAAGCTAATCGGAAATGAATAGAAATTCATAATGAAATATTTTGTGCAGTTGTGTTGTTGGTGGTTTGTGTAATCTAATTTCATTATCTTTTTGTTGGTATTTCAGCCTTCATACAAGCTGTGTTCAGTAGCGTTGATGAGAGTCAAATTGTTTGCCAGTGTGTATTTTTTCCTGCACAATATAATGGGCAAATCACACTATGTCACGTTTAATATGTGTTAATGGTTCGTTTTGATGCTGATTTTTGTAAAAAGATTGGATGTTAGCCGTCAAAGCTAATAACAATAATAGGTTATAGAGCAAGCGAAATTTTCAAAACAGAATATCTTTATATTCGGTTTATGGTAATTTATTAATTGTAAACATTCTATAATTGATCCTTGTATCTTTGGAGATTTTTGGTTTTAATAAGGTACATCGGAAACAAGTAACCATTCTGGGTTTCGGACTTCCAGATTTTTTAATTCTTAATCTTGTCTCTCAATCATGTTGAAGGTCTTCAGGTCTAAATCAAGAATGATATTCTGGGATAGAAAAATATGTAACTTTGCGCATACAAATTCAGAAGGTGGTTTGAAAAAAAAATCTTCAAGCCGCTACTTGAGATTTAATCAAAAAAATCTATGGCTGTGATTTGCTTTGGAGATGACTACAAACTCTTTTCTCTAACCAACTTTCATCTTTGTACATGCGCTCCTTGTATAGTCTAACTTTGTTGAAACAAGTACTCCAATGGAAGCTTATCGGAGACGCCATTATTTGCAAAACATCTCAGCCGTAAGAACAAGTTCATATCAGTAGATTTTTGGCCCTGTAAAAATATTTTTCAGTTCTTCGGGAGGGCTGTTGCTGAGGTACTGCTAGTATTTCTGGTATATACTGCTTAAAATATACGGTCGAAATGAAACTTTTTGGACCGTTGATTTCACAACTAGTTGAAACTCTTCTTTGCTCTTTCATCTGACACAATGTTAGTTCAACTTAGAGTTGAGTTCATTTTATAGTTTTTCTTTTTTTTCAAGTCTATCATATATGCAAAAACAAAAAAACTTGCGTAAAACAACAAAGATGCAGATTTTGAGTGCATATTTTACCACATGTGCTCCAACCTGTTTTGAGGGCAAAACTGCTTTTATCTCACCAATGCATTTAAACTTAAAGGGTGGAAAGATTTTCAGGGTTGCCACTTACATGAATTTAATGATTTAGGAAAGTCAAACACTACAAAACTTTGAAAGCAGCATCTCTTGTAACAAAAATAAAGAAAATGCTCTGTGTTTGCAGCACATTACCAGCACCGCAACTGCCTCACGACAAAATCAAATTACCCTATCAATCCGATAACTTCGTCGAAAGTTACAGGGATAGAAAGTTGTTTGGGATCACTATCCGAAAAATTGACACATTGATACTCTATTTTCATTGTAAATGTGTGCGATATGAATACTGAATGCAAGTATTAATTGATACGAAGATAGCAAACACGCCTCCTGCAGGTAACTCTTCACTTCCATCAAAGGCAAAAATATATCACACCTGCCTCACATTTAAATCAACTTACCCTGCGAATTTCGTTTCAATGTAATGTGGTAATGTGCAACAAACACATTACCACATTACAATAACCACCCGCGAAAAATTCAAATTTATGAAACCTTAATTTTCGTTGTTAACTGTAACTACAAGATCATTACCCTTTGCAAATTTTACGATAAAATCGCTCAATAAAAACATAACATAAAATACAAAACCAACAATAGCTGGCAGCCTTATCATAGTTTTTCAACCTGACTCCTATTGAATATTACCTAGGTTAGGTTAGGTTAGGTTAAAGTGGCTGCCGGTCTACAGAGGTCTGCCGTCCGACACACGTAGGCACATGAGAGGATCGCGTTATCCCTTTTAAATTAACCAGGGATAGCTCAGTCAGGTTTGAGAGAAAGGGAGCACCAATTGACACAAGAGGTAGAGGACGGACTCCTCCTCATCCTCAGAGCCGCAACTCCGACAGAAATCGTTAAACTGCACTCCCAATCGTTGTGCATGCCGTCCTATGAGGCAATGGCCCGTAAGAACTCCCACTGTGCCGCGAAGAGCGCTTCGAGTTAAGCTTAAAAGCTGCCTGGTGCGATGCGCATCCATGGATACCCAGAACATTGCCTACAATAAGTTACATTTACCGTATGATTTTCGTTTTGATTTCATGATTTTACTGGAAATTATGGAGCAAAAAAAAATTTTTTTCCGAGCAAATTTTCAAAAGGCAACACACCAAAATTACCATAGCTGGCAGCCGCAACAAAATTTTTCAACCAAGTTTCTACCACACGTGACTTAGAGTAAGGCTCATGGGGCAAATACGGTTTTTTTTCTTGGTGATTTTTCAAAATGCCACCACTGGCATAGAGTTGACCACATTTGAAAATCGTTTCTATCAGACATGGTCCTATTTAAAACCAATGCATTCTTGCATTCTGTGAATTTCAGACATATCTGATTATTGAGTCGTGAGTTCCCGTGAACAGAAGTTTCTGATGCTTCAAATATAGGCAAGTTGAAAGAAGGTTACCGTTCTTGTCCGATGTGAAATTTCAAAAGTTTCGCTTTGGTTGTATAAACAAAGCATCAGAAACACAAAAAAATTTCAAGTGAGTCGATGATTTGAAGGTTTTCACTTTCAGTACCTACCGTAGCTGCAGGGTTCCCAGCACGTTCATAAAAAACTACACGAGTATAGAACTTAGTAACATCAATATGTCTTCTAAATTTCAGTTTTTTGACAAAAGCTATCGCAATTCAAAAATTTTCAAATTTGCCCTATCTCATTTTAGGCACCTAGCGCACACTTAGGGTTAAAAGTTTCAAAAATATTATCATATTTACATTTAGAACAAGTTCCAAATTCATTATACAGAATTATATGCATATTTAAAGTATCACTAAAATGACCGCCGGCGCCAAAGAGTTAAATATTAGCCTTGGCACTATTCTGCATATACATCAATGTATCCTGAAAGTTTCAGTTCAATCGGATGAAGCGTTTCCGAAATTTTTTCACTTAAATTTTTCTATGATTTATACATATATATATATTTATACATATAAATATGTATATATATATATATATATATATATATATATATATATATATATATATATATATATATATATATATATATATATATATTTATATATATAGAAATATGAATTTCCGGCCAAAGTGATTTTAATAGTAATGTTCTTCGAACATTAGTGAAAACATTTAATTTGAATTTAATATTAAATATCAAGAGAAACAATCAATTGTAATAAATGGCTATTGTGCCCTATCGAAAGGCCAATGCGCAAAATAGCAATTGGAGAATAGGCGCAGAGTCTTGTTCAATGAATTTCGCACATTCAATGGGCTTCTTCCTTACGGATACTAGATGCTGGCTCTTTCTCGTCTCCGACTGAGATTGGAATCTGTAAGCTCATTACGCATTTTCTGTTGCGATTTTGTATTGTAGAAGCTTTGGATGATGCTGACATTATAATGCTAATGCTTCATGTATTTCGGAATGTTGCTTTGATGTGATTGTTTCTTGTGTAGCCTACCTTATCAAATTCAAGGAGACTATATTGTCTGTGCTGAAGAGAGTATTTTAGAATTTGTCTCAAAATTTAAGCGGATTTTCCTGTTTTCAATCGATTTTCTACTTCATTTCGAATTTCCTGTAGGTTTACGGTGCTGCTTTATAATAATTTTCCATTCAATTGTTTTATACGATGTTCAGGTCTGGCACGTGCGGAGTAATCCACGTATATGTCGTAAAGTAAAATATATTCGACATTAACAAAACTAGTTCCATTCAATTATCAACTACGTGCTCAGCATTTCTCTGAACTTTCCAGGCGATTTGCTGCATTTGGTTTTTAGTGAAGCTACAATAAAATTGTACATATAACAATAGCATTGGACCATCAAGTTCGAGTTTTCCTTGAAAATGAGTCATTAATTGAAAAATGTTGTGATTTGTATTCTGTTCTTTTTTGTCGTGATCACTTAGACAAAACATTCGAAAAAAAAATAAAATGCAAGAAAAACTCGAATCGATAAATTTCACTAAAAAAAACGGACAAAATGGACATCTCATGCTGGAAAAGTGATGCACAAAAATACAATCGTAGTCAGGAAAAATGCGCGTCAAATGAATTCAACCAATCATCCATCACCAAATTCATAATGAAAATTTTATGGAACGACAAAAGTAGAATAAAAATTGAAATAAAATTGATGCAATAGAATCGAATAATAATAATATATTTTTTTATTAGTTTTAAAAAGTACAAAGACAACTTAAAATAAGGAGCATTTAACATAAAACATCTTCTCATCTAGTGGCTATACTATTTTGGTCAGCTGGCTCTTATTAGATTGTAATTATTATTTTTTACTAATGTTCGAAGAAGATTAGTATGTATTTAAACCGATTTGGCCAAAAATTCATATTTCCATGTATAGGTTTGGTTTTTAATCTCAAACAAAGCGCATAAAGTTGAATTCAAAAGAACAGTCTATGACAATTACTTTTTACAGATTATCTCATTGAAATGTTGACCGCGACTACGCCGTAAATGATCCATCCTGAGGGTCCAATTTTGGACGACGCGTTCCTGCATAGTGACCGGTATCTCGCGAATGACACGAGTAATGTTAGCTTCAAAAGCGTCGATTAGAGCTGGCTTATCTCTGAAGACCAGAGGTTTCGTGTAGCCCCAAAGAAAACAATCTAAACCCATGATATCACACAATCTAGGCGGCCAATTTACTGGTCCAAAACGTGAAATCAGGTTCTGACAAAAATGATTTCTCAATATGTCCATTGTTTCTCTTGCTGTATGCAAAGGAGTGCCGTCATGTTGAAACCAAAGCGCACCGATACCACGGGCTTCAATTTCAGGATTTCGGATTTTCAAGCGGATTTTCATTTCATTTCCATGGTGATTTGTCAAACAATACTGAATAAAAATTACATTACAGTTTGACAGGAGTCACATGTGATCTGTCGAAAAAAGCCAATTGCAAATCAAACCTCATAATGAATCACCCTGTATATATCAGGTAGTTTCAAACCAAATGTCGGATTTCCTGACAGTCTTAAAAGTGATACCATGGTGAACAGAGTTGTTTGGTAAAATTCAAAATAAGATTTGTGTTTGAAAATAGAGGTAAATACCTTTCTTTTAGTGCCTAATTTATTACCCGTGTGGTTTCCTATATCTGTCCTTTTCGCTCTTATAGACATGTTTACAGAAAGAGATATTCGGGTTTTTTACCTGTTTATGTTTAAAAAAGGACAAAATGCAGCTACAGCGACGAAAGAAATTAATCAGGTGTTAGGACCAAATACCTGCAACGAACGCACAGTGCAACGATGGTTTGCCAATTTCCGAGAAGGAAATTTTGGCTTGGACAACGAACCACGTGGTCAACAAGGTAGCAGTGTTAATGGTGACGAACTGCGAGCAGAAGTTGAGAGGAATACATCGACAACTTTACAGTGCCTTGCTGAGACCTTCAATTTATCGAAATCAACCATTAGTCGCTGTCTCAAAAATATTGGAAAAGTGAAAAAACTCAATCAATGGGTCCCACACGAATTGTCTGAAAGGAACAAAATGCTGAGAGTTGAAGTAGCCTCTTCACTGCTGATGCGACATAAAAAAGGACCATTTTTGAAGAGGATTGTGACTTGCGATAAAAAATGGATTCTCTATGATAATAGGAAGCGTTCAGGACAATGGTTGGATCGCGGAAAAGCACCTAGCCACCAAGCAAGAGCGGGACTGCACCCTAAGAAAGTCATGGTTACTGTTTGGTGGACTTCAGAAGGCGTCGTTCACTATTCGTTCTTGAATCCTGGTGAAACGATAGCTGCAGAGACCTACTGTGCACAATTGGACGAAATGCATGCAAAATTGCGTTTAAAAAAGCCTTCTCTGGTGAATAGACATGGACCAATTCTGTTACACGATAACGCACGACCGCATGTATCCCGTTTGACCATGCAAAAACTACAGGAGTTGCAGTACGAAGTTTTAGCTCACCCTCCATATTCTCCAGACCTGTCACCAACAGACTATCATCTTTTCCGGAGCCTGGGAAACTATTTACAAGACAAGCGCTACTCCAACCAAAACGCTGTAATTGCGTCCTTTGAAGAGTTTTTGGGGCAAAAAAATATTAATTTTTTCAAAAAAGGATTTTTTGATTTGCCAACACGTTGGCAACAAACTATAGACTCCAACGGTGAATATTTTGAGGAATAAAACCATTTCATTTGAAAATAATCGAGTTTTTCTTAACCCTTCAAAATCCGACATTTGGTCTGGAACTACCTGATATATCATCAAAAATGTCCAGTGACTATTTCTCGGGAACGCGCCATCCGATTGAGCCGAAACTTTCAGGATACATTTGTGTGTATGCAGAATAGGTTCAGGTTTCACCAAACGTCAATTATCTTTAACCCTTTGGTGTCGGCGGCATTTTATCACTAAAATGGATATTTATAATAAAAAAGATATTTACAATGGATAAAAAATAATTTTTGCAAAAATTTAGTTAGCGAAATGAATTCTGAACGTGTTTCAAATGTGAATCGGATAACGTTCTGGAATTTTTCAACCCTATGTGTGCGCTTGGTGTCTAAAAAGGGATCGGAAAAATTAGTAAATTTTAAATTGCGACAACTTTTGACAGAGCTATTAAATCATTATGGAATTTTCAGGACATATTGATATTATAAATTTGTAAATTTGTGTTACTTTTGATGAGCGTGTTGGCAACCCTATAGCTAGGGAAGGCGCTGAAAATGAATACTTTCAAAGCATCGATTCTCTTGAAAAATTGTCGCTTTTTGGAGAAAAAGCCACTCATATATAAATATTATGCTTTGTCTAGCCAAAGAAAAACGTTTGAAATTTTACAATGAGCAAGAACGGTAACCTTTCCCCAATTAACCTATATTTTTAGCATTAAAAACTTCTGTTTACGGGAATTGATGACCCAATAATCAGATACAGTTGAAATTCATAGAATGTATTGGCCTGAAGTAGGACCTGGTCTGATAGAAGCGATCTTGAAATTTTCGTGGTGCTATCTTGAAAAATTTTGAAGAAAAATAACTGATTTTGGCCTTATAATTCTGATTCAGTCACCAGATTTTGACAAAATTCACACAGTAGCTGAATCCTACTCTGAGTATTTGCCCTATAGCTTCCAGTGCGGTCATGGAATCATAACGAAACTCATATGGCAAATTGGCCTTATTGCTGATAATACTCAGCAGAAATTTAGTTGGAAAAACAATGATAGGGTTGCCAGCTATGTATGGTTGATTTTGTTTTTTTCGGCATATCTTCAGGAAGCGAATTTATCATAAAATTTCTAAATTGTAGTGATCTTGTAGTGAAAATAAACAACAAATATTACGATCTAGGAAATTTGGAAACTTTTACGGGTGAAATTTCTTTGTATCCCTATAACTTCCAATGCAGTTACCGAATCAATACGAAATTCGCAGAGCAGGTTGACTTCAATGTGAGGTAAATGTGACATATTTTTGGCTTCGGTGCTAGCAAAGGGTTGCTAGTCCGAGGCGTTTTTGTTATCTCCGTATAATTAAATGCTTACATAAATATTTAAAAATAATTAAAGAAAATAAGTACAGCAGACGTTTAGTCCGCGGACTATAGACCAAATTCCACCTAAACTATTTAGCCCACCTGCTGTAAGCACGCAGTACCCGACCCAAGCGATAGGTCAGTACACGATTTCAAGTGACCTGACATAAAATAGGTCGTGGACTATATCGCTGTTAACACACCAATAATATATGAACGTTGAATTTAAGCTCGCAAGCCTCTCGTTTGACTGAAAATCATTGAATTAATCCTGTTTGAGTGACAAATGAAATGATAGTTACAGTGTATGAACTAAAATTAAACTAAATGACAAACTAACTACAATTAGCTTAGCCTAATTAGACCTAATCTTAGCCTAGGTCTTTGTTGCGAAACCCTGAAGACAGCTGTGCCGCCGTCAGTGCAACATGTTAATTAAGTTAGAAGATTTCCATTTCTATTGCCCTGCGTACCTTATCGCAACCGGCTAGCTCAATCCGGCGTGGGTTGTGGGCAAGAAAATCTCCTACGTGCTACGACACGCAGACGAAACAACATTGAAAACCGATTACAAATAATGGAAAGAAGGAAAAGTGGAGGGAAGGATAGAATTTCCGAAGGAATCATTATCTCCAAATATTTTACTCAGAATTCATCATTTAATATCTATATATGGGGCATTTCACGTGAAGAGGACAACGAAAAAAAGTCGAGGCTCCGGATTTCGTTCATATTGCGCATAATTGTACATCTAGAAAATAAAAACGTGGATACACAATTTTTGGTTTCTATGAGGTTTAGTTGCCGAGTTATGGGCTTTTGAAAAACGGATGAAATTGATGAAAGGTTTTTTTTTGGAAGCGGATTCTAGGATTCAAAAACAAATCTACAAAAATTAAAAATACTGATTGGTGTAGAAAATTAACTGTTCTTTTTAATTTTGAAATAAAATTTGAAAACCGGATGTAACAATTTCAACTCGTTTTTTGAATAATTTGGACCAAGTTAATTTTGTTTATTTTTATGGCAAAACAAAGCTTAAAGTATTCTTATCTTATAATAAAAGTTTTGGAATGGGATGGCCAGTAGTTTAAGAGGTAGGTGAATTTCAATACACGTAAGTCGTATGAAGTGTAGTACCGGGAGCTTGATTAGGACATCTAGTGAGTGTGAAAACAAAACATTTGTAGTAAAACTATTATATATAACTTATATCACTTCCGTAAAGAAGATAAAATATTGAAAATTGCTAATGCTAATTTACTTGATGAAAAAAAAACTACTTGTTTATGGAAAATGAATTTATTTCACAATTTTTACAATTTTATTCTCGTTTTTAAACTGGTTCTTTTATTTATTACTGCAGTTATTTCTACGATAATTTTTTTCACATACGTTGATATAAGATGAATATGTCCACTTTTCCGCTAATATTCTTGGAATTTTTCTTAGGTCTTTAACCTTCCGATGAAATTTCAAATCGAAAGGATTGAAACTTTGACAGCCACACGGAGACATAATACACACAATTAGGACTTTCTAACTTATCAGCGAAAGTAATCGTTACAGCAAGCGCTGATCAATAACTTAAAAAATAACGGAAAACTCAAAATGGCTTGGCACCATATATATTATATGGTATTACCGTTCCAAGTGCAACACGTCCCAAAACCCTTTTTTTCCCCGGCTGGGATAAAAGGGCGGTAGCTCCGGGCGGCTTCTGCTCGCGAAGAAAAATTGCCGTGGGTTGGGCGCCACTCGCTTCGATTCAACCGAAACTACCGAATCGCCGTCGCGAGAAGTTGCGACGGCGCGCACTAAGACGTGGAAAAAGGATCACGAAAAATAACGTCGGGATAGCTAAAATTCCGCTGTCTGAATTAATTTACACCACTAATCAAGAACCGATCGTTTAACAATATAACAACACTTCACACTTTATTTACTTATGATAACCTATTCGATAAAACATTTCCGTTAATTTTCAACCTGCTCATTAATTCTAAATTTCAATTTTTTCAAACTTTCCGAGAGTTCAGACTTCAAACTATCACTTATGCTATCCAATCGACAAAAAAAGAAAAACCTATCGGCTAAAGATAGTGTACACACTACCTGTCTAATCCTCCGCGACGTCGACTGCTGCCTCGCTGGGGCCTCCTTGTCCTTGATTCAAATCGGTCACTCTGCTACCTGGTACACTCCTTCAGATACTTCTTATCGATCACTCACCTGTCGCTCGATTTTGAATTTTGTATCAACTTCCACCCTGCAGATCGTCCTGATTCGATGTACTTGTATCTCTTCAATATGTAAGTATCTCCGTCCAAATCTGACCCGATTATCGTATGTAAAAGAAAAACCAACGTAAGCTTTCTGTTAATCCTCGCCACGGACATCCGTCCACTCACCCAGTAGTCCGGGGAAATCTAACATGGTGCTTCGGAAAAATTAGGGGAAAGCTGAATTTTGGGATGAACCTTGGTACTGGCGTATTGAACAAAATGTCAAAAGTCCCTATCGATCCGAGTGCTGCGTCGCTTTTTATACGGGGTCAAAGGTCACCAAAAGTGACCTTTCCTAAATATTTCAGTAACGGTTACGTCTTTAGAAAAACAATGTATGACGAATTTGTAGCTTAGAAAATTTCCAATAAAAAAGATTTGATGGCTTTTTCCTGTAACCATAACCGTTTTTGAGATATATTGATCTAAACATTTGTTACTAAGAGCATCCTTTTTCTCACGGCATGTTAATATTATCCGATTTTGATTACGACTTGGCATGTTTGTGAGTTTGTTTTTCTATGTTTAAGAGGCGCATAGAAAACACATATAAATAAACCTATCTACCAGACTCCAGGGTAGGTGGTAAAGTGTACTCCGAAAAGTTCCCCCCTCCCCCTTTGCCATAAAATGGTATTCCTGAGCATCCATCCCAAATCTTCAGAAATAAGCTCGTTGCTTGCTCTTTGCCCACTGTTAAACTAGATAGGATCACTTTTTATCCTGTTAATTGCCTATTCTTGACATCGCAGGACCAGCCCTACATCCACACCCTTCCCACACCCTACCCACCCCCGCAAACAAACCACCCCGAAATACCCGGTTTTTTAGTTTTTTTCCCATACCGTCTTATCCCATGAACGATCAGGGCAAGGTCACACAATTTCAGATGCAAATTGGTTTCGAGACGTGTCATGTCCTTTTGGCGCTATGCAGTCATCACAGGATTGGTATAAAACTGATTATTCGGGGATAATCTGCATCGGATTGAGCACCTATAATGTCAAGAATGAGCGTTTACAGAATTATGCCATGACATTATCTTGCTTTTTCATGCTCCTAAGCCCATGATATGTTACAAAACCTATTTGCACCTGCAATTTTGTTGTTTTGTCCTGCTCTTTCGTGGAATATCCCATAAATGATGCCGCAATACAGTTTTTTTTCGGAGAAGAGAGTAGCGAACAGATGTCCCTACAAGTTTTATGGCAAAGGGGGGCGGGGGGTGGTGGTAACTTTTCGGAGTACACTTTTCCACTTACCCTGGAGTCTGGTAGATAAGTTTGTGTACATGTTTTTTTTATGCGCCTCTTAAACATAGAAAAACAAACTCACAAACATGCCAAGTCGTAATCAAAATCGGATAATATCAACATGCCGATGAGAATGAGGGTGCTGTTAGTAGCAAATGTTTAGATCAATATATCTCAAAAACGGTTATGGTTACAGGAAAAAGCTAAGCTACAAATTTTCTAAGCTACAAATTCGTCATACATTGTTTTTCTAAAGACGTAACTGTTACTGAGATATTTAGAAAAGGTCACTTTTGGTGACCTTTGACCCCGTATAAAAAGCAACGCAGCACTTGGGTCGATGGCGACTTTTGACATTTTGTTCAACACGCCAGAACCAAGATTCACACCAAAATTTAGCTTTCCCCTAATTTTTCCGAAATTTCGCCCTTTTTTATGTCGGATTTCACTGGGCTACAGTCCAAAACGAAAGAGGCTCTTTTTCCCTGTTGGCGCGCATGAAAACTTTTGGCGGCAACGGAATTTTTTCGAACCCGTTGAGTTCACTAAACTCAGCTGTGATCTCGGGCGATCCACAGCCGAACTTCACCTCGGCCCATACCCGCTAATTCCGTTCCGATCTTCACCCGTGGAACATCTGTTCCACCCGCCGTTTCAAAATCAGAGCTGTCATCGCGCTTGGTAAGTCCGAAAGACATAGTGGACTACTAGTAAGTTGTTAGATTTAAGTTCTTTGGGTGATTTTGTAGTTCGTTTCTATGACCGCGGACCGGGCGTCCTTTCTGTGCCGTGTTCTCCTGTGTGTGTCGTGAGTTTAGGCCAGATTGCTGCCGGAATATCGGGGTTTTATTCATGTCGTGATTGTCGTTGATGTAGATGTTTGGTGCTCGACCTGTTTCTTGTTGCAGCATTTTTCTCGTGTTGTTTTCTCGTTGTTGATCTAACCCTATCTGTTGCTATCTACTAATTACATATTGAACTGACAACATACTAATTGTATAGGACTAGTGAGCAATTGTGACGACGGCCTTGTTTACTTAGCCCTAACTATCTGTTATTATGTAACTAACCTTGGTTAACCCAGACGCGGATCTTTCAAATGGATATCTCTGCTCGTAAATCTCCATCGCCCTCGTTTTAGGATGGCGGTGGAGATTTTTTTTTTTTTAAAAATACGAACGCGCGCAATTTATAACGCCGTGACAATGGGCATCATATATACTAAATAGGTTTTTATGAGAAAATAAAACCTTTTTCAACTAAGAGATGCCACTACTAATCCTTTTTTAGTATCAACTTTTGTTTTCGAGCCAACTAGCTGTCGTAAGCAAGCTCTTGGTACCACGTTCCATGCGACTTGTATGTATCGAAATTCACCTACCTCCTAAACTACTAGCCATGCCATTCTAAAACTTTTATTATAAGATAAGAATACTTTAAGCTTTGTTTTGTCATAAAAATAAGCTAAATTAACTTGGTCCAAATTATTCAAAAAACGAGTTGAAATTGTTACTTCCGGTTTCAACAAATTTTTACTTCCGGTTTTCAAATTTTATTTCAAAATTAAAAAGAACAGTTAGTTTTCTACACCAATCAGTATTTTTAATGTTTTGTAGATTTGTTTTTGAATCCTAGAATCCGCTTCCAAAAAAACCTTTCATCAATTTCATCCGTTTTTCAAAAGCCCATAACTCGGCAACTAAACCTCATAGAAACCAAAAAATTGTGTATCCACGTTTTTATCTTCTAGATGTACCATTATTCGTAATATGAACGAAATCCAGAGCCTCGACTTTTTTTCGTTGTCCGCTTCACGTGAAATGCCCCAAAGCACAAATCTTTCAATAACTCAACAATTACTAAAATGCAGATAGGCAGTTAGTCATACTTCAGAAATTATAAATGGAATTCCCGGCTGAGTAAAATTTGTCCAAGTTTTACCGCGTTATATACCTGACTGAAAATATTGCCAACTGTTAATATTTGTGAAATGAACTGGCACATTGAGTTCTTTACACCTACTACCTATTTAAAACATTTTAAGGAACTTGAAACTCCTCACATAATACAACAACAAAAGATAGTGTTACGTAAGAGAAAATATGCCATTTGCATACTTTTCGGCGTTCATATCACTTTAAGGTCAAATCATCTATCCAACTTTTACTTTTCAACACGTGCTAATTTTACGGAAATACATTTCAAATTTAAATTGAACGTATACGATTTCGTCGACATGAAAAACAAAAACTAGCCCCCCATCAAATATGGAAGTATGTCTTCGTCTGGAATAACCAATCTATGGGCTGAGAGTAATGGCATTCTGCGAACAAATGTAGGACATGGATCCTATTAGGCTGAAGGAATTCGGTTTGCAAGAGCTTTGTTAATGTTGGGTAGGAATTCGCCTGTGACGACATCTGTCGTTACATCCTAATAGGTTGCGAAGGAGGGAAATATTGCGAGTTGGACTTGAGAAGGGTTGAGATGTAATTTGACACCCGAGATGGATCTAAGGGTATACTATTATGGAGAGTGAGCCATGAAACGACGATAGTGCTAATGAAATAACTGGCTTGAAGTTACTTCAGGTGTGTGAGGCGAATACAAATGTTAGTGCTAAGTGATATATTATACGGGCAGCATGGATGCGAAGACATTTATTTTAGGTCGTTCTCGTCTGTTAGACTCAGAAGTGTTTGCTGAGCGTTTAGTGAGTTAAGTAAGTCAGTAAATAAAATAGAATATTTCGTTTTACTATTCTGCTATAAGTTTGTTTTATGAAATTAATGAAAATGAAATATAATATCATTAATTCATCTTTTCACGTAGAATTAATTTATGCGATTAATTTAAAGCTTTTATAAATAACAATTTATAAAGATCTTGGTTCGATTAATATATACACTCAAAACAAATTGCGAAGCTAGTTAAAGAATAATATGCAGACGAGATTCAATTAAAATTAGGAAGCACCCAAAAATAGTATGTGCCTATCACAAATTCGTAGTAGCACCGATATTGCCATACCAGTAAGTAGTAATGTGAATCCAAAGTGATTAATTTTTAAAAAGACGAGAAGTGTCATTTTTAGAGTTTATTTCAATTGAATGTTTTAATTTAATTGTGAAACGAATATTTAACAACGACTAGACAACGATAAAACTCACAATTTAAAATCTGCTTACATCTTTTGTATCTGGCGTACATACGTACATATCGTCGAACGCTGATGCATATCTATTAGCATGACACGCGTTATTTGCTCGAAATTGTTTTTAACTATTCGCACTCAGTTCATTATGCTAATTTAGAACCAAAATTAGCTAAGACTGAATGGGAGATAATTTTTAACGCCATTTGCTGAAATCAAACAAATCATGGGAAAATGAACTCCCGGGTAGATGGAAGCTTACACAAGTGTCCCATAACTCACGCAATATTTGAATTTGCCGCCGTTTGTCCGGTTAAGTGTTGGCAACCAAAAAACCAAAACAGTTTGGAAACTGACAGTTTAGGGTTAGTAGAAATGATGCGCAACACGAAAGAACAACGCGTTCTCACTGTTGAACAATGCTTCAAAAATATTGAAAGTTTTGCTGCTACATTGCGCAAATTTCGTACAATATATGGTCGGAATATTGATTTAACTTCGTCAACTGTGAAGAGAGTAATTGAAAAATTTAGGGAGACTGGTTCAATTGGGGACGCAACCATAAACAAGCCGTTCAAATGATAATATCGAAGCAGTGCGCGGGAGTGTTGGTGAAAGTCCAGGAACATCCATTCGGCGTCGTGGACAACAATTGCGAATTTCACGAAGCCCTCTACAGCGTAGACGCACTGAAGATCTGTGTTTCCATTCTTACAAAATTTAATTGACACAAGAGCTGCAACCTAATGATTATGGACAGCGAAGAGCGTTTGTTGAATGGATTATTGGACAACAACTAGTGAATGCTGATTGTTCGACCAAAATCATCCTAAGCGATGAAGCTAATTTTCACCATGATGGCCTCGTTAGTCGTCAAAAATGTTACATTTATTTCTTTAAATTAAAATATTTCCTTTTTTTTATTTATTTTGAAACTTTCAACTCAAAAACCATTTGTCTCCTCCTTATAATTGACAATTACATTTTTTTTTCTTACTTCAAAAAAATATTTTTTTTTTAGCCTATTGTCTTTTATGATTCTAATGTGTGGTGAAAAATACTACAGTGTTTGTGGAGAGTAGTGAATTTTCCCGGTGTACCAAATTCAGCATTTCGTTGAAAATTCTTTCAGAAAATTGAAGCGAATTCAGAAAAAACTCTCGGATTCTCAAACATATTTGCTATGATTTCTTTAAGACCGGTATATGGAAAACGTTACATAAACGCCGAATGTGCTCAAACTTTCCCCTCTTTAATTCTTGAAAAGCTTTTGTAAATTGATCAATTTTTTTTCAGGATTCATAGCGAAGTTTTTGGAAGTTCCTTGTGAATTCTTTTGTGATTCTTTGCGAATTCTTTTCGAATTCTTTGCGAATTCTTTAAGATTTATTTGCGAATTCTGAACGAATTATTCGCGAATTCTTTGCGAATCATTAGCAATTTTTTTCTAGAATCTTTCCTAGCTTTTCTTGTATTTCTTGTTCTTTGAGAATACTTTCAGTACTTTTTTAATAATACATATAACATATACTCCTTAAAACACTTATTATTTTTATTTCAATTGGATATTTATTGTTTATTATATACACATATATTATTTATTGCTATTAAATAGCATTTTTTCAGTCTCTTGTTAAGCCGGCCTTTGGTGTTATAGAAAAGCTTTGCACTGCAGCTTCTGAATACAAAATTGAGAAGTTACTAGAGAACAAAAAACTTGAGTAACATTTCGAATCTTTAAAAATAGACATTATTGTAAAATTTCCCCAAAATCCATCCATGTAAATTGAACAGCAACCTCACCCGTCATGATTGCTTGGAAAATCTTTTTTGCCAAAAAATGAACGGCGATAGTAGCGAAAAAAATCTCTCTGGCTAATCTTTAACAATAAATTAGAAACCACGTACCCTAAACACTGGAAGCCAAATGCTATGTCCACTACACAACACAGTTTATGAACTTCGCAAGCACGAGTTCATGCACGAATGACAATGGCAACGACTAAATGACGAATGACAACGACAAAAGTACCGTTTTAATACATAATTTACTAAACTAAACGCTGGTCGCGTTAAGTTCGGAATTTGTTAACTGGAGCCAATCTTCTTCAACAAACTGGAGCCAATCTTCTTCAACAAACCTGGCCATCCTGAGCAGAACTCTAAATAAGGCAATTAAGGCAGTTCACAATCTGAGTCCACGGACACCCACTAATCAGCTACATTTCATAACTGGGAAGATGACTTTTTTTCAACTATTAGCATTTCAAAAGCTAATAACAATATGGGAAATTGTCCACGGAAAGAATAAATCTTCTATTTCTCTGACAACGACCAGAGAAATACATAACTATGAAACAAGATCCGCGAATTCTTATAGATTGCCTTCAGTCAGAACCAATAGAGCCCTTAATGACCCGATTCTTTCCGCTATATTGTTGTATAATGATATGCCTGATGATTTAAAAAACAACCTTTCGTATTTCGTTACTAAAAGGAAGCTGAAGCAGTATGTTGTAAACCTATTTTAAAAGCGAATGTAAATATTTTTCTTTATTTTATTATCTAACTTTAGTTCTTCTCTTATTTATATATTAATTCTAACCAATACATGCTAGTATTTATTTCCTTTTCACACCATAAAAAATCAAATTGAAGTAGCAGAAAATTCAATTAAAACAGTTTTACAAAGAATAGTTTGATTTGTGAATTCTTGTCCTCTCTCATACCAGTGCTTGACACTGCCTGAGGGGAAAGTTTGTGACAAATGAAGTTATTCGATTGCATGCAATATGAAATACTTTGTTATGGGTGTTGGTGCATATAAGTGAGAAACTAACGACCATACCACAACTAATTAGCCATTTATGTCACTCCTAATGTATCCTTATTTTGTAAAGAAAGAAAAAATTGCGATGAGAGTGTGGTTCGGACCCTTCCACAGATCCTTCATTCCCTACTCGGGAATGGTCAATTTATTACTAACAGCGGAATTCAAACTAACCCCATTTTTGTCTATAGTTAGTAGGAAATACTTTACAGTTGGTGGGGGATAATAAAGTGCATGCATATATATATATTCTTTTCTCAACAGAGCCCTCTTTCAGCATTCATGCATGAGTATGTTGAAATGGTGAAATTTTCTTCAGTTCAGTAAATTCTTGTTTGCTGAGCTGAATAAGTGTATCACGAAATCGGATATATATGTGTATTTATACATTCACATATATATGTTTGATTGTCGACGACGAATTCGATATAAAAAAAAAAAAAAAAAAAAAAAAATTCTACCTTATTTCTCAACGAACTCTTAACGATTTCCCTATCGCAGATTCGTTCGCACTTTATTCGGAATTCGATCGAACTCAGTGAAATATTCGCAACGAATTCCGAATGATTTCAAATTTGTTTCTTGCAGACTTCAGAAGAGATTCTTTACAAATATTCATATGTTTCTCATAAAATAATGAACAATCTTACCCCAGTCAATAGTTTTACTTATTTCAAGGGCATTTTATATTTCTATCTCTTTTTCTAACTTTTGGAATAGTTGTAACCAATTCCGAATTTGGCACGCTGGGTTATGTGGAAAGATGTGCATTTATGTAAGGGTATCCACAATACTCCCCTGTCAGCGTTTTACGCGCTATCGCGAGGCCTAGGGAGTGGCATCTTTGTGGTTCGACCAGCCAGAGAGACGTATGGAGCGAAAGAAACTTTCCTCGCTGGTCTCTTTTCAGGAGTTGAAGACAGCAATGGTGTGGTCGTTGTTTCTGATGTTTACTGCTTTGTGGAAGGGTTCAACAGATTCCGTTGAGGATGACATGTAACAGGGCTTGAGCCTGTTAATGGAAACATTGATGGATTTGTTTCTAATGTTCAGAGTGAAGTGGCTAGTATGTCAGGTTAGGACTTTGAAAGAACCGTCATACGGTGGAGGAACTGGTAGGTGAACAGAATCAACTCTAACGAAGACGTGAGAACAAAAGTCGAGTTGTCTGAAGGTAAATATCTTCGGTGCCGTGTGATGTTTTGCGTCCGTCGGCCGGAGTTTTGCCATAGTTGCCGAAAGTTCGGAGGGAAAGTCGGTTTGACTAATGTTCCTAGAATTTTCATGAAGAAAATCACTAGAAAGACGTGCGTTCTCTCCATATAAGAGTTGGACCGGTGACGCTGTGAATTTTTCTCGCATTAGAAATCGTAATCCAAGAAGAATTAGGGGTAGTGATTTGGTTCAGGCTTCATCGTTGTGAGCCATGATAGCCAATTTTAAAGTACGATGCCTTCTTTTTAGGAAACCGTTGGCCTGAGGGTGGCACGCTGTGGTGTGATTGCGTTCAAAGTCCAAGAGTTCACCAAGCTTAGCATGGAGGGCTGACTTAAATTGTTTGCCCTGGTCGGGGACAATGTATTAGGGAGCTCCAAATCTAGCAATGTAAGTGCTTAGTATAGTAATGTTGGCTAAAGAAATTGCTTCGGATCAACGCGTGAAACGGTCGATTATGGTGAGACAGTATGTTTATCCCTGCGAGTATATGAGGAGACCAACTATTCCGATGTGAATAACCTTAAAACGTTCGGAGACCGTAGGAAAGTTCAATACAGGTTTGTTCACATGTCTGGTTATCTTGCATTTTTGACAAGATAGACAATCACGCGCCCAAGTGGTTGTTCTTGTTCATCGAAGGCCAGAAAAATTTGGTTGCAATGTGCTTTCTTGAAGCACGAAAACAAGGGGAGCTATATGTTCCAAATTGAACACTTTTTCCCTGAATGTAAGAGAAATTTAATGTAGTATGGTTGGAGCAGACACTTCACAAAAAGTGTCGACGTTGGTGACAAAGATTGGTTGTTTTTATACAATGAATTTCAAGTCTTTTAGAATCTTCTGAAACTTACGTCTGATGCTTGCGGCAAAGTCAAGAGTACTGGGAAAAATTATTTCTTCAAGACAGGAAAGTGTGTCTTCAACAACATTGTTGCAACCAGAGACATGCCGTATGTCAGAAGTGAACTCACTTATATAACTTCGATGTCTAAGTTGGCGAGGTATGGCCTTTTCTGGCTTTTGTTTGAAAGCATGTATAGTGTGAGCCTCTGGGGCTCCAAAAAGTATCGGAAGTAACGAATGCTCTGATGGGCCGCTATGAGTTCGCGGTCGTATGCTCTATACTTTCTTTGTTGGTCGCTTAGTTTGGCCGGGTAAAAACTAAGAAGTTGCCAATAGCTTTCAGATTTTTGCTGCAGAGCAGCTCCGATGGCGGTATCCGATGTGTCTGCGAATAGCCAAGCTCTGCGATTGAGTCCGAGGAGAAAAATAGATTAGCTTCTGTTAAACCAGTCTAGACTTGATCGAAAGCTTTGCTAGCTTACGTTGACCAGTCGATTACTTTAGTGCCATCTTTTTTAGAGCCGCAAAGATAGGCGTTGAGTGGCTGCTGCATTTCAGCTGTGTGAGGAAGAAAGCGACGATTGACATTGAACATCTTCAAAAATCTTCTTAGGTTTTTAACCGTTTTGGGGAGTTTGGCGGAAGATATTGCCTAAACCCGATCTGCGGAGGGCTCAATGCCTTTTGACAAAACCTCATGACCTAAGAATTTAACTGAAGGTCGAAGGAAATTGCATTTCTCCAAGTTATTTAAAAAAATTTGTGTAGTGAAGAAGACCAGCTGCTGTTTGCGGAGTGGCATATACCCTGCTTTAGCTGTAAATCAAGTTCTTTTTTGATCGCCGCGAGCTTATCTGTTTTAAGTTGATGTAATCTAAACACTATGGCATGGTATTTGGTAAGAAGAGTATGTATCCGTGGATCAGAGGATTGCTCAAACAAAACACCGTTTGCACGAAGTGCACGTGCATTTCAATGAAGGTGAAGTAAGGGGATCCACAAGAATATCATTTGCCAAGTCAATGACTAGCCCGTAGTGGCAGAGAAAATCTGCGCCTAAAATGGGTCTTGATACAATCTGAATGATGAAGTCCCATGAGACTGCACGACGGAGTCCCAGTTCCAGGTTCATCACCTGTCGTCCATAGGTGTTGATTGTTGATTGATTTGCCGCTGCAAATCTCACACCAGAAGGTGGAAGTTTTCCGTTTGTAGGTGCTGGAAGCACCAAAATATCGGCGCCCGTGTCAACAAGGTAGTGTCGTTTAGACAAGTTGTCGTGAATTATAATACGACGACTTGGTGATAGCTCGCGTTGTCTTACCGTCTGAAGAAAATGGCGTCTTAGTTTTTTGGTTCAGCTGAATCGACCTTGCAGGCGCATGGAGGAATGCCCTTAAGTGCCTTTGAGCTATGTTTTTGGCCTTACCAGCAAACATCAGGTTTTTGCGTTTGTTCTCGGTGACGCGACTGCCAACGAGATTTCCCGTTTGTCCTTGAACGCGATCGTGTCCGTAATTGTTGGTAAACAAGTCTCGTTAATGCAGCGACCTGCTTTGTCAGTTCGGCCACCTCTCACTGCTGTGGGAAACGGTGACTAAGTTAACTTGCAGTTGCACAAAAATTTCTGCAATATTGTCTGCTGTTTCCGTCAATTTACTAAAGCTAGCTTCCGGAGAGCAGGCTAAAATAGCCTGAGCCTGCCTCGGAAACCGCTGCAGCCAGAGGGACCTTAATAGATCTTCACCAGCTGTGAAGCTTCTCAACTGCCTCATATCACGAAGCAATTGGGAAGGCTTTCGATCACCGAACACGAAGAGGTGCTTTAATTTAGCTGAATCGCTAGCTGATAGCCTATTGAGGATTTCGTACGATGATTCCGGATCCAGGTTCGCAGCCGCGTCCCTAACCACCTTCAACTCCGCCGAACCCAGCGAGGGAACCACAAAGTGGTACTTAGTTTCTGATGCTCTGATTCAAAGCAAAGCTGGCTCTTCTTGCCAGGACGCGGGGGGCTTCACTGATGCCGCATTAATTTTGGGACAAGACGACGTGCCTGAGGAAACCGCTTCCTCTTTGTCAATCGGCATGGGCATAAATATGGTTAATAAATAGCAAAATTTGAAACTAGAGTGTAATATTGCTGTTGTTGTATGGTGATGGTATGTAAATGCTTTCAACCAAAATTCTGCTTCGCTGCTGAAGTCTGGCCACATCCGACGAATCTCAGCTTTCTGATGAATATACTACTTGAAATTGTCGTGGTCGTTTCCGCTTTATGAAAAAAAGTGAAATTTTGCAGCTGTGAGTTGAAGGGTCTGAGACGATAATTTCTAGTTACAAAATTGAGTAGTTGTTTCTCCTTGGATTTTTCAAATTGCACGACCAGAGTGCTTCCGAAAGTTGGCGCTGCTACAGTCATGGTTGCTTATTTAATTAAGTTTCGTTGTTGTTGGAGTTGTTCCTAATGATGCTGTACTTGCGATGCCAAAACCAAAACTTGTCGGAGCAGTTGCTGTAGCTGATGTTGAAGTTGATGTTGAATTATTCTTGAATAAGGTTTGCGTGCCTATCGGGGTCACCAATTTAGGATTTTATTCTAAAATTAATAAAACGTTACTGAACATTAATAAACGATCCTTTTTATTTCACAAAATTAAAGCATCTCCTTTTATTTATTTATTTCGAAACTTTCAACTCAAAAATTATTTGCCCCCTTATAATTGACAATTACTATTTTTTTTTAACTTCAAACAAACGTTTTTTTCTTCGCTTATTTTGTTTTATAATTTTGATGTGTGGTGAAAAGTACAATATTTGTGGAGAATAGTGAATTGTTTGTGGAAAGATGTGTATTTATGTAAGTGTAACCACACATCCACAACGTGCCACTGTTTGGTGCGGATTTTGAGCTGGAAGCGTCTTTTGGCCATACTTTTTCGAAAATGAGGCTGGTTAAGCAGTTACTGTTACTGGTGCTCGATATCCTGACCTAATAACCAAGTACTTTCTGTACGCTAAAAAATCATTGTTATACTCTTAATATATTTTGCAGCTAATATATTTATATTAAACACATTTCTTAACATTATTATATTGACCTAGCTATAAATTTATATTACCGGCACACGGCATTCTTATAATTTTATATATTGAAATGCGTGTGGTGAATTTGTCTGTTACAATATTATATTAGTAGGCCAATATTTAATATTAACATGGCAATAAATTATATTAACGTCTTACAATAATATATTGGTATACCAACAGTTAATATTAACATGCCAATAAATTATATTTATGCCTTTATTAGCTGCATCAGCATGTCAATATTGTTTTCCTCTTAGTGCTTCCCAGACAACTAGTTTGTTGGTATAAGGAACAGCACAAAGTCTTTTACTTGCCAACAACACGCGGTGTTACCAAGTGGTCCCCCATCTAGGTACTAGCCGCGCTCAACACTGCTTAGCTTCTGTGACCTGACGAGAACGGTGGTGTGTGTGGAAATCGCTTTATTGAACGATTATGCTATAATTGGAAAAAATCTTTAAAGCTAAGATTATAGATTATTCGACAATTCATATAACGAACTTAATGGCCATTCGAGCACTCTAAATTACAGCTATATTGATTATTATATGGAACAATTATCTCCGGACTAACTATGAATATGAATGCAAATTATACCAGAAATATTGGAATTTGTTGTTATACGGGAAAAATAAAAAAAAAACGCAAATCAATCGCTATCTCTCACGTTCTAAAATCTTAAACTAGAGCTTATGACTAATTTTGTAACTTAATCTTATATATTTAATTTTATATTTGTGGTTGGTTAACACAATTATCATTTATAAAAACTTCATTCACGTGTTGTCTCTTGTGGTGGAAGGCTGTAGCCGGAGAACGGCGGAGTGATTTGCTTTCCTCCGAAGGACGGTCTTTCTCTGGAATTAACAAAACGTGAATCATCGTGTCTAAACTGCGTGTTAGTGTCGTCGTGTTGTTTAAGACGCTTTTATGTTTGTGTTGTCAAGTGATATATTAAGGTCAAAGCCACCATAAACGGGTGTTGTTGAAACCGATGGCTGATGCGAATCGTTATAAGCCAACCTAATTCTTGTAAAACATCCTGTTTGGATGTACTACAAAAAAAAATTATAAAAACTGACTACGTAAATATTATTATTACACACACAACTCGACGGACGACGATGATGAACGGATCCAATTGGCCTGCTCCTAGGGATGGTTGTTGTTATCGTCGAGCAGCCACCAATGTAGCCTCGATCACGCTGGACTATGTCCGATTGACTCCGATATCGTGTCTTGCCGTCGAATATAGAAACTCGGCATTCGAATGTTGAATTTAGGATGCATTCGGATGAATTCGGATGATTCGTGTAGACGAGAACCGGTGGGTGCAGAGTGGTTTGGCCGTTATTTGATATGAACACCCTAATATGCAATACTAGCATTGTGCTTTGCTGTTGGGGCTGACTGGTCTTCATTTTCTTTGAAATAAAACACTTCGTAAATTTATTAATTCTGAGCACAGACGAAAAACAACGACTCATGCGACACGTAAAAATTCAACTGAAGCGAATTAACAATAGATGAAATTATTTCACAACTAGGTTGCATGTCTGTTGAGTGTGAACTTTCAACGTGCTACTTCTGTGGAGAGAGAGAGGCACTGCGTTTGAATGCTTCAATTCTGTATCTGTTTTGGTCAACAACAATTTCACCACCCTTGTAATACATTTATATTGGCATAGTAGTGTATTTATGTTAAGACGTTAAACATTTTGTCGAAATATGTTCACAGGTATTCTTAACATAAAAAGTTAACAGCCTAAATATAGAAAATTAAGCTGCAAATATAATATTGTAACTCCCTAATATAAAATATTGAGCTATTAAAATTATGTATTAGTGACAATGCTGGTACTATAACAATATTAAGATGTAAATATATTTTTTTCGGTCATTTCTCACCGTGTATACTATGCATATTATGTTTTAATAAAAAAGTTATACAATTGAAAAAAAGTGTTTTCTATTTAATTCAAATCTTGCGTAAAATTTGGGACACCCTATATATAAGTCCGATAGTGGGAAACGGATGAAAAGTCTGCTTGATTATTCGTTCGCTTTTAGCTGGATTAACAATCAAATTGATTTAAAAATTATTTTGAAGGAATCTATGACAGAGAGTTGCGTCAAAACAGTAACCAAATCTTTTGTCTCGAAAACGTGAGGCTGAAGCTCTTAAATTGCCGATGTAAATCTAAATTAGATCTCTATAATAAAAATGGATGGAAGGAAAAATGAAAGCATATATTTTCAGATCTCTACTTTCATATGCAAAATAGCATGCATTATAATTTTTAGAGGCAGAGAGCACTGTTTTACAGCTGCAGCTAGATTTTAGTTTTACTAACATGCTTCCAAAATAATCCATTTGATATATTTTCAAACTTTTTAAAATAAATTTTCAAAAATCTGGTTGAAACTGCAAAATGAATATTAAAACTCTTCTTATGCAACAGATACTATGAAAACTATAAAAAAAAGTTGCAACACATTGCGACATAAAACGAAAAAATCACAAAAAAAACCAGATCTCAAAATCCAAATCATAATCTCTCAGATCTCATGAGAGGATTAAATTCGAGGACTTTCAGTGTTCCATGCAAGTGAACTTTTAGAGGGAGAGAGAGAGAGAACTTGGAAATGCTCGGAGGAACAGCTTGGATACAAAAAGATTGTGCAAGATTGGTCTGGTCAAAACATGAAATGTCTCAATAAGAAAGTTGAATTTGGAGCTGAGGAAATTTGTTAATTTCTCTTTATGCTATAAAATATGCCTTTGTTTTTCGAGGTTAGCTTTAATTTTCACCTAGATAAGTATTAGCGAAAATTCTCAAGGTGAAATTCTGGATTTTTGGTTTGCATTACCAAGTTTATATTACGAAGAAGACATCATAATCTCCGCTTATAATAATAGTATATGCAATTTAAAATAATATCGCAATTAAATAGGACCTCCAAGAAATTCCAGTTTCTATTTGTTGTCTTGAAGACTTTTTTTTTATAAAATCCAAGAATACGCATCGGATGTGTGATCTACAGGGCTGAATTTATAACAACCTCGAGGTTGACTTGGTAGCTATTAATCAGACGGGAGAATGCTTGGATGATGGCGGACCATCAACAGGGCAAATACAAAAAAAGAGAAGTGCCCCGGGACCAGTGTTCCCTAGAAATGGCCGTGAAGGCCCTTCGTCCGCATAAGCGGAGCACCCTGGAGTCCGACTCCGACGGATGCTGGTTTGCCGCTTTGCTAGCTCTACGTGGCTGGGGTGGGTCATTGAAAAATGGGGTGGTCTTCCTTCCGTTGTACTTCTCTTTTTTTTAATCTGCCCTTGTTGGTGACCGCTGCTTGTCAGGCCCTCCTCTGGACTTCGGTGCAGTTGAGATGCCTCAAAGCACTCTCCTCGACAACTAAATTACTACAACTTTTCTTATTGAAAATAATTTGATCGACCTACTCTATTTAGTCTTCAGCTGCTGGCTTATGCCATGTGTTTCTCGACGCTTGATTATGGTGTAAACTCTACTCACACATCTTAAACTGCTCTACTTTTGAAGACATACAGCTCATCAATAATTGCGATCTAACTCCGAATTGCATGCAATTTCCTTGCTCCTGGCTAGTAAAAAGTGATTAGCAAGATTTAATTGAGGTCTGCTGTGTAGCTTAAGTGCGACGAGTGACTGGTTATGGTGCCAAAAATAATGCACATTGCATTCGATCAAAACTAAGCATTTGATATGTGTTTATGTAACCTTATGTAGATGTTCCATAACAGTAAAAGTCATCGTAGTTTCTGCTAATTTCTTAAGCTTTTACGTCGCCATAAAATCGAAAGTTCCTTATTAATTTCACGGTTTGCTACATCGATCATAAATCATTTAGCAATACAAACAAAAGAGCAAAGACTCGTAAAAGCAACACTTTACGTACACTAAAAAAATGTACCCTGAAATGGAATTGCAAACAGCCTTTCTTAGCTTCCTTAGCAGATTTGGTGATACTTTTTCTATCCGCGTATCTTCGATGTAATCAATAATCCACAAAACACAGTACAATCTTTTTTTCTAGCCATTATATACTGACTTGTGTAGGAAACGACCAAAGTCCCTGATGAAATTACTTCAGTTAATTATGTATTACACTAGAGCCGGAGTCGGAGCCGGAGCTCAAGTCAACAAAGCAACATTTCCCTTTTTGGAATGTAGCATGCTTATCATATTCCTTTTGTTGTAATTACGGAAGCTACTAATGCTATAATTACGAGCCATTTTCTTTCGGCAGTTCAGTTTGTGAAAGAAAGCACTAGCTATTTGAATTTCACGTCCTATGGGAGAAAGGTCACTTTTCTGTCTAGAATAGAACTGGTGGAAAGATTTACATACTGAAGAAAGCAAAGATTGAAGGGGTGGTGAAATTATCACTATCACTTTGCTTTATGCGAATGGACGGAAGCGAGAGGAGAATGCTTATGAAAGCCGTTGTGCGTAATTGTATGAGTCAACAATAATTTTCTGACCTTTTAGCAGATTAATTGTGATGTCTGCCTATTCGGTTTTACTTCGAATGATGTTATACCCCAAGAACTTTGAATTCCAACACCTTCAGGCGTTTCGATTGTGGTGCGGACAAGTGATAATTTTCGGATAGTCATGGAAACTCACTGAAAGATCCCTACAGATCTGACTTTACAGTTATTGTAACAATGCAAGTTTATTATCGGTGACCTAGAATGTCCTCTATAAAATAAAGAATTCCAAATAAAAGTTTTCCATTAATCTTGTGAGAGAGAGAGAGAGAGAGTTTTGATAGTTTCGCCATGCAAATGCAGTTTGATGGCCGTTCACTGAACTATAAACGCCAACTGAAACTCGTAAGGAAGTCGTGTCGCTTTCACAAACTTTTAACGTTTCCAGCTTAAAGTGTTTGCTTGTCCTATTATTCGCGTTACGACACTATGAAATACGAACTTACTGTACTAGGGTTTTAGTGCCTAAGGGGAAGTGGTTTTAATGAGATTGAGAGTGTAATTGAATATTCTTGTCTGCTGTAAGTGAAGATGTTCTGTTTAGCGGCATGAGTAAAAATAAAAGGTTCATGTGCGCGAGAAGAAAGTCTTTTGAGTAAAAGAAATTTAAGATCTTGTGTTGTTACCGATGAATAAATTAAAGTGCACATCTTAAATAGAGCCAGCTTGCTGGATTGTAAATTTTGTCGCAGTTTTTTGTTCCTGAAAAGAATTGAAATCAAGAAATAAAGATTTGTCTCATCGAGGGTCCTTTTTTTTGATGGTTTGAAATGAACAACACGGTTGTGGCAAACATTCAAACAGAAGAGTTTTTATATAACAATATGACGTGTGATTTTCTTGTTGAAAAAGTTTTTGAAAATAAGCTTCAAATGTATGTTGTAGTTGATTTTTCAGATCGATCGCTATTATATCAATGAGAATATTAGAAGAAATATTTTCTGTATGAAAATTTCATTTTTTCTAACCTCTCTGTGCGATAAAGTTTTGTCAGATGTGCGGCTTGAAACTATAAATAGTTTTCGTAATAAGGTGGTGGATATATATATATATATATATATATATATATATATATATATATATATATATATATATATATATATATATATATATATATCTATATATATGAATATTAGATCATAGTAATGAGTGAAACCCAATGAAACCCAAACGAGTTCATTTGCGCGCGAGTTACGCAACCAGCACAAAGCATAATTACAACAAGATTCAGTAAGACACCTGAATAAACATTATAACTTAAATACTTAACTTGCAACATTATAAAACAACCTGCAACATTATAAAACAACTTGCAACATTGTAAAACTATCTAATAAACTATTTCGCAATACTTGCAAATCTGCTTATGACTAATAACACATTAACGCAAAGCACTTAGCTCAGCAATAATTCAATCATAATCAAAGCACATAAGATCGCAACAGTAACATAAACAAATATACCAAACAAAGAACAATTAATATCAAGCCGGTCATAAGTGAAAAATCAAATTAGCAAACTTGCAAATCGTAATGTAAACATTCACTTTAGATTGAAAGAAATCAATTCCGAATTTGGCCATTAAGCATAATGGACAAATTCCAATTCAATTCGTAAATGCATTAACATAAACAACATTTTGCTATATAAGAAGAGACATCCAGAGGAGGAACAGTTTTTGTTAGTTCTGAGTTCTTAGAGTTCTCATAGTTCGTGCTGTTCATACAAGTTGATAGTTCCGGTTGTTGGAACACTATTCAAGAAGTTAGTGAATAATATCTAAGTTAGATTGTTTAACGAAAACTTAAACAATATTAATAATAAAGTATATTCGTGAAAACTTCAAGTGTTTCATTTTAAAAGTTCCTTGGAAGAACTCAACAAACTTATTTTTTTTATAAATTTCCGATAAGCGAAATTTAACTCACGCATAAAAAATTATGGCTTAAGTTTGAATGAAATTTCTTGCCATACCACAATATTTATTTCTGAAACACTCCAGCTATAATTCTTATAAGAAACTATTCAATATGCATTGCAGTAAATGAATTGAACATAAGGAAGCAGACAGTGTCGACAATGCAAGCTAGCTGATGATTTTGTATATCAGCTAAAATGTCTAACAGCTCAAGACTCCTCTTTCATGTGTCAAGGTACACACAATCGGTCTCTATGCACAATGTATTGGCAGTGAAACGTATTCTTGCAAAGTATTCAATATTGAATGATATAGCCGCGACAGCAAAGTTGATAGAACCGTGATATATGAATAAATCGCAATCATAATACTAACCTTTCTTCGAATTTGTCGAAGCAATGTATTTTCAAAATCAATCTTAAAAATGATTGCGTACACCACCATGCCTCCATATTTCATAAGTTTCTTCCCGGCCTCTTTCAAATACTAAATCTTACTCCTCCGTCAAAGGTAAAGTCTGTGATAATCACATTTCCCTGTAAAAAAGACACACACGATATAAAGCTCTCAATGTCAGTGGGCTCTGTTATGTTCTGGTTGAGCTGGGGCGCAATCGAAAAAAGACTCAATCGAAAAGCTGGATCAAGTTCACCCCCCGCAGTCAAGGACACGAAAGTTTGTACGACTTAGAGTTGACTGACAGTGATGGAGATATTCGCACAAAAGGCTGAAAGAATGTGCCTGTTTTCCAGGAAACTAGAAAGAATATTTACGAAATACTTCTTTATTGAGATTTGCTTTCCTTACCGAAATAGAATCTGTGCTAAAGGACAAAGCCAAGTGGGCAATTTATTTTTATATTGATCGCAATAAGCAGGCTTGTTCCGAAATGGTTGTGCCTGTCAAGTGAGATTTAACGACAAAAATATGATATGGATTTAGACTTTTGCTCAGTAAAATTTTTATGGAAAAGGAAATTTTTCAGTGAAGAAACAGTTTCCTCTTAGTTATCACGTAATGTGGACTTTTTCATAGCCCTGCTTTCAATACGTTTTCAAGTTTGATCCAAATATCATTTTTTTGTAGCTAGTAAAATATCAAATTATTGTCACCTCAGGGGATGTTTGATATGATAATGAAGCAATGTGATTTGAATTTAAATTAATTTTGGCAGTGGTGCCATGAGTATCTAAAGGCAAGGGCTTTAAGTTGCTCTCGGGGCTTCTCGGTCTGAAAAGCATTCGGGGTTTGCGAATTTCGACTTACGTTTGCCTTACATTGCTCAAGGTGAATAATAAAGATGTATTAGTATTTATAGAATATTGCGTAAGTCGGGCTGAGTCGAGAGCAGAGCTATGAGAAGAATGGATACGAAATGGACCGAGAGAGATGAAACAATTTTCGACCTGTGGCATAGTGAGCGAGAGGTTGAGGCGGCATGAAATATTGTAAATTTAAGGCTGGTACTGAGTTCGAGTTCACGTGAAATTTTGACATGTCTCCATTATCTGGTCATTCTTTCGAGCGAAAATTTTGGCAATGGAGAAAAGCAGAGACAATGCTCATTTCTGACGGATAAAATGTCAAGAATTTCACTTTTCGATCGATTTTCTTATTGGAAAGACATTTGCACTGCTCCATTTTCAAATTGAAACACCAAATGTCACTTTTTAGCTCGAAAGAATGAACTGCACAAACTAAATTGGCGTGAAATGATTGGAGACATATTTCAGTGCCATCTACGTTTTCAACGCGAAAGCAACTTCAAAGCAACTTTTCATGCTAAGAACTGAGTACAACTCTTGCTTATTTTCAAGCTAAATTTTCGCCGAAGCAGATTTCACGTGAAATTTTGTATGAAAATTTCACGTGAAATCGAACTCAGTACTATGCTTTAGAGGGCAACTTTTTTGGTGCAAATGCACAAATGTTTTTATTGATACCATGTATTTCACGTCAATAGTGAATTAATGAATTTCACATTGTTTTTAATACGATCGAAAGTGCATCCTGAATAGACATAAATTGCTTGTTGTCGTTTTTCTTGCAAATATTCGTTTATGAGCAGACGCAAATAATGCAAGAGAAAAAGTAATTTCTCTGAATTACCCGCGTTATACAAGGTGTTTTGTTTTGACATTCAGGTGGAGCTCACACATACAGTCTGTCAAGAATGAGTTTACACATAGGAAAATAATTCAATGTTTAATCTATCTAATTATAAAATACTACTTTTCATTTATGTAAATGATTTTTTTTTTCTTAATAATAGTTATTTACATTATTTCCAACCGATATATACAAAAAAAAGTACAACTTCAATACAAAAAAAGAACGAAAACAATTATTACATTTCTTGAAGTGTCAAGAAACTCTTTACACAAATTATTATTGTATTTAATATTTATGTATTTTACAGGATATTTAATATTTATTATTTGGTATATTTAATATTTGGTATGGCCACCTTTGGCATCCACCACGCATTGCAACCGATTTTTCATTGAATGAATCAACTTTTGCAGATCATACGTGGTTGGTATTTTTTGCCATTCTTCGAGAACCGCAGTTTTTAAGGCAGTTCGATTTTTGGGTTGCCCTTTAGCGACTTGTTTCCTTTAGTAGGCCCAGAAATTCTCAATGGGATTTAAGTCAGGACTCTGGGCTGGCGTATCCATCACTTTTCCGCAGTTGTATAAGAGCCACATTCGCACCATGTGCGCCTTATGTTTGGGATCGTTGTCCTGGCAAAACTTACACTGAAAGAAAAATCTTGGTATAATCAACCATTTTCCTTAGTTGGTTTTGCGTCAACTACGGGCTATGGTTAAAACAACCATAAAAAAATAGTTGATTACTTTTATGCACCATGACGCGTGGTTGATAAACAACGTCCGTGGTGCAAAAAAGTACTGGTTCAGGCGGTAACGATGTATTGGTATATTTTTCTCTAAATGCTTGTATCATTAGAGGAGCATTGATAAGCCATAAACCATAGCAACATAATCCATTTGAGTTCATATGCATAGCATATGAACGTGAAATTGAGTTCATATGCATAGCTGCAAGCTGCAGCATCTATGAAAACAATTGAAACTGCTAAACAATTTCTGGCATTGGGACAATCGTATTCGTTTTCGGGACTCCCTGTTTCATAACAGTGATATGCAAACAGAAGACTTATATTTTGTGAATAGAAGAAGGGAAATATAAAGGCTTCACAGCATAACATGAATATGAATTATATCGAACAGCAAACCGAACACAATTCTGCCATGTAGCATATGAAACTTCTATGATAGAATAGGAGTATGAGTATGAGGAGTATGAAAAATCAACAGTTTGCCTTAGTTGTTTTTGCATCAACTAGGGCTATAGTTAAAACAACCATAAGAAAATTGTTGATTACTTTTATGCACCATGACGCGTGGTTGATAAACAATTTCATTCGGAGCATGAAAAACATCCAAATGTTGAAACCATTCTACTTTGCGTAGAGTAATTCCAAAGACGTTGCTCGTTTGTTGATTTTCAACTATTGCGAAGTAGTTTAAGTATCATAAAAGCAGTTGATAATTCGAAACGTTGAAGTTTTGAGTGAATTGATGAAAATTTTTCTATTTATCAACTAATTTTCGTGGTTATGAAACAATTAAAACAGTTGATTTCATGAACGTTGCGATATTTTTTGTACAACCAGAACCAACTACTTTTATATCGTTAAATTAACTATATTAACAGAATAAAAATAACTATTTTCCGTAGTTCGTTTAACGATTTTGAATGAATCGTTGCAATACTATTAAAAATAGTTGAACCAACCAAGAGTTTTTCTTTCAGTGTAAAATTTGATTTGTCGTTATGCATAAACCCGAATTTCTGCGCACTGCTTGTCAAATATGTTTTAAGGATATGCAAATATTGTTGGGCGTCCATGGTTGACTCGATGAATGCCAAGTCTCCTACTCCTCTGCTTGAGAAGCACCCCCAAATCATAACGGATAGCTTACAAAATTTTACAGTCGGTATGATATATCGATTTCCCAACGATGTTAAAGGCTTACGCCACACTCTAGTCGGTTCATCATTATAGTACAACATCATTTTTGTCTCATCGCAGAATATGATGTCGTCCCAAAGTCAACGGGTTGAGATAGGTGTATCACAGCAAAGGAAAAACGCTTTTTGATGTTTAGTGCAGAAAGCAGTGGTTTCTTTCGTGCAGCTCTTGATGAGAACTTATTTCGTAGGATGGCTTGTCGTACTGTTTCATGGGAAAAAGAAACATCACACTCTTCCTTGAGTTCTCTAGCAAGGGTTCTGCTCGATATCCAGAGGTTTTTATCAAGTTTCTTATCATAAGGCACTCTATACTTTTAGATATTTTTGGTTTTGGGTCACCTCCACACTTTGGCTCAAATCTATCCTCATTTTCAGCACAATTTATAACGTTATAGACTGTCTGTCGTGCTACACAAAACATTTCCGACAGTTCCTGTGCACTTTTACCCAATTGGTGATTATAGTATATCATCTGAACCAACTCAAAGGATAATATTTTGCCTGGCATTTAAAAACACTATATCTCACTTAATTATGCGTACTCGCCAAAAGTTAATCACCAACTAATGATCAAATTCATAGAACTTTACAATACAAGATTGCGGTAAATTTGCCGCATCGTTGCAATAATGCAAACAAAAACAGTTGTGTAAAGAGTTTCTTGACACTTCAAGAATTATAATAATTATTTTCGTTGTTCTTTTCGTTCTTTTTTGCATTGTAGTTGTACTTTTTTTGTATATATCGGTTGGAAATAATGTAAATAACTATAATTAAGAAGAAAAATGCATTTACATAAATAAGAAGTAATATTTTATAATTAGAAAGATCAAAAATTGATTTTTTTTCCTATGTGTAAACTAATTCTTGACAGACTGTACGTCCATGCGATCACACCGGTATTTTCAAACGCAGTTATTTAGAATGCTTCTAAAAACCAGTTTAATTGCATGCACTCATGTTTAAAATCCTCTTAAAAGTTAAAGGAGAGTTTGCACATGATTCCATGCATCCTTGTGCCCAACCCGGTTATTTAGAAGGCGGGAGTGAAAGGCAAGTACAAATCAAAATACCCGGCCTCTTCCACTTCACTTCAACATCCTAAAAAAACCGGGTTGGATATATAGACTCATGTGTAAGCACTCCTCAAAATTCGCAACATTCCCATTGCATGTGAATCCGTGTTTACATGCGTCAATATCCAACACTAATGTAGGGCGTAAATTCAGTTAAAACCAACCGACTAAACAGTAAACTTCCCAGTGCCTTAAGGGCTAATGAAATAGAAAAAAAATACCTTTAGCTCTTGAAAGGTTCTACATGGAAACGACAACAACCTGTCCTCATTTATAGACAGTATAATAAATACCAATCTGAAAAAGTAAATTTGCGTAAATAAATTCCCTTCAAATTAAAATTATGCACTCTTAAATGTCGAAGTAGCGTATAAGTATCTGAAATCAAACCTAATATCGTTTCAAATTGCGAATTAAATTTTCGCAACAAAAACAATTGCTAATTTAATTTCAACCAACCGGTTTGCCTACCAACATAACATAAAACACCTACACATGAAATATATACAAACGACGCGCATAGATCATTTAGCATCATAATCTGCAAGTAGCATTACTAATTAGAAGCCCAAGTCAATTTCAAAGTTTGCTTGTGCTAATTATTAAATCGTTCCCCAGCAAACACAGCACTACTTCTAAAGTGCTGCAGAAGGCGTGAATAAACCCGTGAATGCTTTTAATGCTAGAGATAGCATTTTACCCCAAAATTCACCTATTGGGCCTTTTCACACTTGTATTCTTGATGCACTCCTCAAACCGGTTTACTGGGCAAGAGACGGAAGAATCAAGGGGAATTCTCAACTTTTTATAGAGATTTTCTTCCGTCTCTTGCCCAGTAAACCGGTTTGAGGAGTGCATCAAGAATACAAGTGTGAAAAGACCCATTTACTTCATATTAGCCGCGTACGTGTAATATGTTTTGTTTCGTGGTTGGTCGTTTCCATCCCACAAATAGGAAAAGGACAAACGATAGGAATAGAAGGAGTGCAAAAGCACTGCTATACTACTGCTGAAGTGGTGAAACAGCAGCAGGCAAAATGTACTGCTGTACTACTGCCTTAGAAGCAGTATAGCAGGACATTGATATGGCTGCACAGCTACAATGTCACCAATAGTATATTCGCATTACTTTGCATTCATGCCATCACATTTGCATTACTTTGTATTCATGTCATCTTTAATTATAGCAAAAAAGACCTGTTTTAATTATAAATTTCAAAATATTTCACGTATCACTTGCGAAGTATGACTGACGCTTGACGTATGGGCAACTCGATTTGATTTTTGGGAAACGATTTGAATAGCACCATCTGGTCAACAGTTTGGCAGTAGTGCAGCAGTACTTTATATTCATTGTAAATAGGGAACCGTAAATATATAAGAGATTCATCAACGTGTTGGAAAGCTACAACAACTAGACAGCCTGTTCAGGAGTTAAGCAGTAGTACAGCAGCATGTATAATCATTAAGAAATAGAAAAGATAAATACTCATTAGAAAATGTATCAACACATGGAAAAGTTTTTACAACTGTATGCAAAAGTACTGAGCGCACGTTTGCTGGGACGTTTGCTGGGTCACTTACACCGCTTTTAGAATAATTTCTTCAGCTAAATGACGTCAACTCATACGGTTGGCCAAACTTTATCACCCCACACACTTTCAAGCTTACGCGCCTATGACTAAAAGCGATCAATTAAAATTTCAATCGGGCGGTTTCACACCTGTTTTATTTTCGTGTTTTCATCAATGAAAAGTGTAACTGTTTAACTTTGTGATTAAACAATGTAATAGTGAAAAGTGTTGTGCATCACTCACAAACAGGATTTTGCTCTAGGATGTATAATGTGAGTACAATTTCAATTCGAACCAATGCATCTCTTTTACCGGATTTAGCATAGAAAGCTTTCATCTTGTGCAAAAAATGATTGATAAATGTGTGCAAGCAACATTTTCGCACTCTCCTTACAAAACAACATCAAATTTCATTCAGAAAATTTGATTAAATTGGAAATTTGTGTCCATGTTTTATTTTCTCCGCTATCCCAACTATCCCGTAAATCGATTATGTCGAAAACAATAGAAATGAATGGAAATGTATGTTTACATCATAGTTTACATAGAGAGTCAACAGCGCTGAGGGGTAGAACGTGCGGCATTGAGGGGAAAGCTGTTTTAAAGAGAGTAAATTGGATGTGTAGTAAAATTGCTTCATTCAGGTACGGGCTCATGCATTGTGATTGCATGTCCGTTCTTTATATGTCTATGGTCGAGAAGCATCAACGAATTTATTCTGCGGAAGTATTTGCAATATAAAAGGGCACTCAACGAGCAAGCTTTTGAAGAATTCATTCCAGGGTGCGTTCAATGTGCATGCTATAGCTGCTCCAAAAGCATGATATCACTTAAGCAAGTATCAGAATTCGCAGTAGCTAAGTGAAGCAACTAAGGATATTGAACAATCAAGAGCTGCTACGTAGGTCAGCTTTTACACAGTACAACTCAATAACAAATTATCTTCAGTTTTTATTGTTTTAGCTTAGATCTTTGTATTTACACTTGCCTTGTACTTTGGAAATTGTATGACATATCCGAGTTTTCAGCTTACAGCTGCAGAGGCCAATACATTCTTCCTAACATATTCAACATGTTTCACTTATTCTTGGCTTTTTACGCCAAATATGTGAAAAAGAGTGGAAAAGAAACGTTGATAATTCGATGGTACACAAATCAGCGTACCCGGCTTTTCACATTTCACACCAGCGTTACCAGACATACGGAAATTACCGTAGTTTCAAGGTAGTTTATTAGAAAATCTAGCCTACGGTACAAATAAATTACCTTGTATGAGCCCTACGGAAATTTCAACTTGGGTGTCAAGCACACATATGTACCTTTACTTTCAATTATTTGAAAACAAATACTGACAAATTAAGTGAAAAATCAGATATCTTTCAAAAATATTCATGATTATGTATATTACATATTCATGATTATGTATAAAATGACAAACAATGACATCTACATAGATCAATTTCAACAACTCATCTGGGAAATTTAAGGAAGTCCCCAGACACTAGGTCTGTTCCCGTACTTTCAGTCACTGAAATTTACTGAATTTTCCTGAATCATGTGGTGGGGAAATTCATGAAAGGTACGGGAACGCTTTCATTGCACTTCCTGAAAATTGACAACCAAAAGTGTCAGTTCTCTTGTTTTGGGAGAACAATAGTGATTGTAAAGTCATCTTAAGCGGTGATAAATTATCGCCACAAAAATATTCGACCTTCATAGCAACATTACCCACAAAAATATGTTGCTTTCCGCGCACATTTAACAATATTTACTCGCGCCACACCGTTTGACACTTTTCAGTATTTTTCAGTAGCTCAGACCCTACTGAAATTTCATCGAGGGGAAATGTTCAGTTTTCAGTAAAACGGAGTACGGGAACGGCTTCATTGCAATTAATCGCGATTAATTGCAATTAATCGTAGTACGGGAACAGACCTACTATAAGTGCTGACTAGTAATTCAGGAAATCTCCATAACATCTGGTCAGACTACGAGGCAAAATGAAAGAAGTCAAAAGAATGTTATATACCGCCAAGCGAATAAAAATTAATCGCTGAGCTTACAGCGATCAAACGACATGGTTTGTCTAAAAAACATGAGCCTAAATGCGGTAGTAACTCCTCGAAAACGATTTTAAGCTTTTATAATTCAGTGCAGAATGAAAAACGAAAGAAATTAAATTTTAGTATGGAGAGAGAGCTGAAGTAAAGCTTTGCTCATTTTTTGCTAAGCATAATGTACCTTTTTTAGTAATGGATCATACATATGTCCGATTTAATTAAAACCTGCTTCCCGGATTCGAAGGAAGTTCGAATTTGAAGTTAAAAAGAACTAAAGGAAGTGTTATAGTTAAAAATGTAATAGTTTATAGCCAAAAAGAAATACTTGCTCATAATTTAAGTAAGTGCAAATTTAGTATCTTCGTAGATGACGCAACTGACATCTTTTATCGAAAAACAGCTTGCATAGTGGTAAAGTACTGTGATGAAGCTTCTGATATGGTAAAAAAAGCTTCTGTGAGCTGGTAGATATAGTTCAAAATGATCAGTTGACGCCAAGCAAAAATCTTTTTAATTCATTTATGTCTGGATTTGAATCAAGGAACATACCGACAGAAAATATAATCGGGTTTGGAAGTGATGGCTACCACTTGATGATGGGGAATGCATTTGTCACTCATTACACTTGTGAACTTCAGCCGCATGTAAAGCTTACCCAAAGACTGTGAAATGTTAGCAAGGGATATTCACAGTTATTTCAGACAAAGTAGCAACAGACAAACACTTTTAGTATCCTTCCAAGCATATTTTGATTTGGAGCCTCATAAAATTCTGCGGCTAGCACAAACAAGATGGCTCTCCTTAGGATGTGTCGTTCACAGATTAATTGAAAATTGGAGTGATTCTCAAGTTTTTTTTTAGTGATCAGTGGCTTGAGCAGCATATTTAATCAGTCAAAGAAATTCTCTATAAATTACAGAATCCTTTCACAAAGGTATATTTTTTTATTTCTAAACTGAATTCTTCCGACATTCAATGCAGTTACTGCATATTTTCAGTCTTCAAAAGTGGTTGTAATAGAAGTTCATAGCAAACTATCTGCAATGTTTAACGAATTTTATTATACTATATGAAAAGCTCTTACGCTCAGACTACAGCTATTGAAGCTAGCAATCCGAATTTGAAAAAAAAATGATTTTGCCGATCGATAATATATATCTTCCAATAGCGGTCATGTTAGAACTTGATGAAATAAAAAAAAGTTCTAAAAGATCGGTTCGAACCACAATTCTCGGAGCTCAGAAATCAATGTGTTCAGCTTTATAGAGTCAGTTGCGAAGAAATAAAAAAAGTTTTGATTTTGACGATACCATTTTAACACATAATAATATTCCTTATCCTAATAAAGCTACCAATTTTCAAATTAGGAACACATATCCGTCAGTTTTTCATGTATACAAAAAATTTAGATAACGAATGGCGTAGATTAGCGACGTTCTCACTTCCACGAGACTTGACCGACCCCGATTTACCCATAGACCGTTTTTATTTTAAACTAGGCAAAATTCTTGACCATGAAAGTTAAATTTAACATCTCTCCCACATTCAAATGCAGACTGTGAGAGAATTTTTCGATATGATTAAAAACAAATTTAGGAATAGAATGAAGACAGATACTGTAAAAGAGTCTGTTTTAGCATCAGAGAGTATCAAAACTTGTGGGTGCGTTGAGTTTGAGCCAACTGATTTAATGTACGATAAAATGAAATCCGACATATATATATATATAGTAATATAGAAATCTTTGCAGGTTTTTCTTTCACAAGTGAATAGTTTCCATAAAAATGTTTTACTGATATCTCTTTTTTTGTGAAGTAGTATTTTTTTAGTAATCTTTTTTGTGATTTTGTTTTGAAATAGAGTTAATTCATATAACTAACTGTAAAAAGTGCTTGTTATTTTCAAAGTAAGAAAAAAAACCCACCAATAAGCCTACGGATAAAGCATCTAAAACAAGGTAATTTTTTTGCAAGGCTACGGTAATTTTTTAAACGGTTTCTGGCAACGCTACACCCACCTTCTAAAAACTCAAGATAAGCTGCGACTACTGAAAACTCGAGTTGAGTTGAAGTATTTAGAAGCCCGTATTTAGTTTATGATGGCACTATACTCAAATTTATTGTTCATACCCTTTGTCACCGAAGCGCGAAAACTGCTTTTCATTTCTATTTCTAATCAAAAATGACGTTCGAAAAATATGTCAGCTGGCTACGCACTTCAATTTTGCCAGAGCTACTTTATTGCTATTCTCCAGACTGCGAGCAGCAAATAGTTGCTACCATAGCAGCTATTGTCGAATAGGACGCTTCAGAAAGTAGCTATTTCATGACATTGGACAGCCCGAGCAGCTAAAATAGCAGCTAATAGCTGATATAGCATGAAAATTGAACACACTCCCGATTCGATAAAGTCGAAAAAATCTTGCTTTAGCTTTCGAGTCAAGTCGTAGTGGAACTTCAAAATGGCTTTCATTTTTGAAACGACAACAGTCAACTTTTTTTATTTAAGTAGTATTTGACACTTTAAAGAAAGCTTTCAGCAAAAATAATTTGGGAGAATAAATTGAAAAACAGAAGACAAACCTTTATAAAATAATCTATCACTGCCATCAATTGCAATGTACGTAACCTCATTTAATTGAAGTTGTTTTCTTTCCTTCATATTTTACGAGCGTGACGTTTCTCATGCTTTTTTTGTCAGAGCAACTTAATTCTGAGATTTATAGACATGTATATACAGTTGCTGTTATTTTCTGTATTTTTTGAAGGTTATTTTCGCTAGCTTCAAAATAATTTTGTTTTTCTGAATTTTTGAGTGATTTTACTGCAATTATATTATTATAACTAGACGAGAGATTAGAGGTTTACTTGCAAAAGAGTGAAAAGCTGTTTTCTGTGTTGTTTGGTTGCGTCCATTTTTCTGGCTCATAATCCAGTGTACAAACTCTATTGGTACATTTCCTTTATTTTTTTGTATGGGCAGATGCTATGTCAACATCTTTTCATTTTTCCACTAAAGTTTTCGAATGATATTGATGTAGACAATTTTTTAAAGAGGAAAATGACTTTGATTTGAAATTTTTGAATCCTGTAAAATCACAAAGTTCATTAAAATTTTTTTTTGCTTACAAAAATACGTTAAGAAGATTCGCATTCAAAACGGCTATCAAATTTTCACTCAATATAATATAATTCAAAATTCGATTTGATAAATCAAAAGGTTTAACACTTAATAAAACTGAGTTAGTAAAATTTCGTTCGCCCATTCAAGTGCAATAAGTCAAATATGATAACTTGGCTGAATCAACGTCTGTTATTTAATGTGTTCTCCTTCGAGAAATTTAGTTTTGATACTAAGAGCAGCTGCTGCATTGAATCGTAAGTGCATTAGATTCTTTTATTGTCCAAAGCATCTTTTAAACATCTGCGAAACTTCATGAACGATTTCTGACCAGAAATTTCCGTTTACATGACTAAATAAGCACAAACTACTCATACAATAAACTTAGCAGCAATCATTGAATATGCATTGAATAGAATCTCATATAATTCTAGCAACTTTAATGCTCTGTAATAAATTGTTAGCTGGAAAAATCGTCTATTTCTGTAAATTACAGCATGTCAAATAATTTTGACAGAATTTATCTAAAATATCAGTTTATCGTTTGAAATTAAAAGAGTATAGGTAATAATTTTTTTTCAATGCAGTATTTTTCATTTTATTTTTTAAAATTGTTTTATTTAAGCCATTGAAAATACCTAATCGACAATTAAATCTTGCGAAAAAGAACATTAGAAAACAACAACAAGAAAATTTATTAGGAAATAATACTCAGTATGATTCAGTACAAAAAAGGTTATTTTCATCACCCAATTGATTTTGAATCATAAAAGTAATTAAAAACCACCTTCCATAAAATATTATCATGTTGATTGAGCCCACGTTGGGCGCATACTTATCTCAATCTTTGTTGTAACTCTGATGCATATAGCGGCGTTATATAATAGTGAAAACTTTGCTTTTGCCAAATCCAGAGGAAAATATTTCTAAATTTTTTATGATTATTGAGTATAAGTAATATGATTTGCTCGCATTAAAATATCGATAATCGCTCCCAGCACGCATCAAGCATTTTGTCAGTACTAAAACTAAACTCTCCTTATAGACATTGTCTACAAGCTGAAAACCTATCCATTCATTCCGTTGTCATGATTCGTAAAAATGTCTGATAAAATAAATTAACGCTGACAGAAATTCTTCAAAGCATATGAGTAGTTATAGATGGTTTTTTTAACAAAGCTACCAGGATTCCACCTTTGCTTTTGGTGTCCGGTCTGGTTGATTTACATTAAAATATTTTTGCATACTCTATACAAATATACTAAAACATTTATTTTAATTACCTAAATTGCTGCTGGTTGCGCATGTTAATTCTCGACACGGGCGAGTGAAAAATTGAGTGGTACAAATTGGTTTGAGCAAATAAGGGCTGCCAATACTATCTGAAATTTCTGTTACAAAGCAGTGCTGATTTAATATTTGAGTAAACTATCGTTTTGTGACTAAATACATGTTCGTTTCGGAAAACCTAATGCTGGTCTTACACTCTCGGTAAATGTTGTAGAGTCGAGAGTGTGAATGGTCACCGCGTCTTTTCTCGCCTGCTTTTCACATTCCGAAACATGGCAAGTACTACCTCGTCGGCTTTTGCCTGTATTATGAGGGTTTTATAAGGGTTTCTGAAGGGTTGCGAAGGTCTCGTCCTAGGTCGAGACCGCTCGAAATGTTGTCGGTTTCACGTATTGAGTCGGCGGAAATTGAAAATGATCTGGTGCTGGTTCCGATGACATTTGCAAACCGATTTGGTTTGCCCACGAAATCATCGACAAAATGCATCATATCGGACAAAGTGCATCATATTGGACAAGATGCATGCGTACGGATGGGTAAAAGGAACACTGTTCGAATATTTGTAAACAAATTTCTAAACCTGCTTACACAACACGCATATCTGCGTACTTGAACCTCACACCCTTCAAATCTTTTCAATGCGGACAGGAAGTGTTTTGTGGCATACTGAGATAAAAAAAGGGTCTATCGCTTAAATAAACTGTTTTGAGTGAAGACTTTCAATACTCGTCAATTGTTCAGGAAAATAATTTCCCAAGTTACTCGACAAAATGTTCAGGGAGAGTGTAATTTCGGCTTAAGAAATAAGAGACGAATAGAATAAAATCCAGTATACATTTACAATTTTTTATACTTCGTAGTATTCATTACCTCTTGCATTTATCTTGGCAAGTAAACATGATTTATGAAAACTCATTTAGCAAAGCAACTACAAGATTAAATCTGCAATGGCATATAACTTTTCCATTAATAGCTGAAATTCTAATTGGACTATATAAATATAGTTCCATCGGGCTTCACCAAAGATGGAGGGTCCTAGATTTTATTCAAGTGAATATTTGATTGACATATTTGATTTTCTTGATCGTACTGTTCAAGTTTATCCAGCCATTCACAACACACTTCAATCTTTTATGGAGAACAATCTTTTGAAACTTATCCAGCATGCCCGCAATCGTTTGCAAGGATTCATCTTTACATCCTGAGTATAATACAGCTTAAGTCATCAAATTACTTTTCGGGGATTGACGTGTTTGTCTACACTGCTGTCTAGAGGAATTCTTTGGGCGGTGAAATCTGTTTGGTTTGGGTTTCTTAATGTTTTTTTTTGTGTTTTCTCAATCTCATCGCTTTTTTCCCAAAGTTTTTGTTTAGCTGTGATGACAAACTTTTCTTGGTGAATGTTGACTTCTCAATTTAGGCTATACGTGTTATGCCGGGTTTCCACCAAAGAGACAAAACAAAAAACACGGACAAAACATGTTTTTCTGAACAAAAACACGAATGTTTTGTAAAAACTGAACAGTTTCGCGAGCATTTTTGTCTCTGAAAACTGCTTTAGTAAACAAAACACCTTTTTTGTCCGTGTTTCTTGTTTTGTCTCTTTGGTGGAAACCCGGCATTATATTGTTTCCGAATATATGTCGATAAAGTTGAACAAGTTCGTCGTTGAATTTTGCCAATACTTTTAACATGAGCTTGAAAAAGTGTCAGTGTCACTTGATTTAAAAATGTAGCCGCTTAAAGTTTCTCTTGTTTATTAGTTATTCATAGTTATTACATAGTTATTCCGATTTAAAATTGATATTGATAAATTGGAATATTTTTTCAGTTGCTGTGAAATAACACAACTTTGTTGCCTAGCGAAATTTGCCCAAACCGTAAATTTTGTAGGGCAACAATTTTTTTGAAATTTCCGATTTCACTTATTCCTACGAAAGGTTTGACATGAGTGCGGTTAAACGTAAATGATAGTCAGAATTTGTGTTTTTCAATTCGTTTTCTCAAGCAGTGAGTAACATAAAATTGTTCTAACCCACACCCAAGTAAACACTTTGTTTATTTATTCACTAGCTTGAACTATTTTAGAAATTCACATTATTGATCTCTCGGCACTTTAATTTTCGTACTTTCAGCTTACAATACTACCGTTCCATATTCTTTCTTCCTTATTTTTTTTTTTTGTTAAAGAACGAATTTTATTCAAGCATAATTTCCCGCACGTGTCACCAGTCCCGTTCCACAACTGGATCTTTTCATCGTCTGAGGTGAAAAAACAGGCCAAGTGCGCAGTCAGGAACGAAAGTTAACATTCAAATGATATTTATGGAAGAAAGTTACTTGAATTTGAGCAATGTTGAATTTTTATGGTTAGCGAAATTTGCAGCTAATTCATCACGTAAGTATGTCATCTGGTCATTCTTTGGAGTGAAAATGTTGAATACCAACGGCTCAAAATGTCAAGTACTTCAATTTTTGATTGAATCTATTTGGGGGTTCTACACGATCAGTTCAGTTGTCTGCTCAGTTTCAGTTTCAGTTGAACTGACAGTTAAACTGACTTGTGGACTGCAAAAACTGAAGATGAAGCCAAACTGAAAACTGATCTGAGGCTCCATGGGAATTCCATCGAGCCCAGTTCAGTTATCAGTTGAAATTATAAGAAACTGACGAGTAGACAAATTTGTCCGTTCACGTCTCAGTTTGTTTCGTTTACTCTTTACTCAGTTTGTGACCACATCGTTTTGTGAAAATATCCCGAAAAGATTATAACTTTATTAGTGAATTCCGTAACTTTCCATGCTTAAAACACAATTAAAAAAGAGGCATGCTATCAAGTGTTAGATGACAAATATAAAGAATATAATGAAGAAGCAACTGTTTCCATGGTTAAACTTTTATTGTTTCTTCATTATCAATAACCAAAACGAGCGAGTATCAACCAATATGCTTTGCAAGTTTCAGGTGTTATGATACTTAGGCTTTGATTCTCTAAGTCATTTATATGAAATCTAAGTAATTTATATGAATTGCCAGTGGCCAAAAAAAAGTTGCACTAAGCCTTTCATGAGGTAATATGGCTTGTCTCATAGGAGTATTCAGCTTTTGTATTAACTGTGTTATGAAATGCAGTAGTTCCTTGTAAGCACTCTCACTCATCCGTAAATATTTTGACCAATCACAAGGCACAAAGTGATGTTCCTTCATCATAGAGCGTTTTTACAGCGATTCCCAATTCGGGATTGGGAATATACCGAAATTCGTGAGCTTTCTCTGCGTGTTATTGTATTTGTGTGTACACGATAATTCTGTGTACGTACACGTAGATTTTCATTATGGCGGCATCTGACTACTGCTGTTCACTTCGTTCGAGCATGTGCATGGACGCAGATTTCCGATATGGCGGCTTCTGACCAACGCTGTTTGCTTCGTGTCAGCACGTCCGTGTAGTCAGATTTCCAATATGGCAGATTCTGACTTACCCTATTCACATCGTGCGAGCATGCTCGTGCGGAAGATTTCCCCTAGCGGCTTCTGCTGATTGGTGCTGATTTCGAAGGGCGTTTCCATACAGGGAAATTCTTTACATGGCGACTTCTGAAAAACGCTGTTCATTTCGCAGGAGCGTGTACAAACGGGCACAATTCTAATATGTCGGCTTCTGGCGAGTGCAGTTCACTTCATAGAAGCATATTCATGTAAGGGAATTCCAATGTGGCGGCTTCTGAAATTCACCGTTTACTTCGTTGAAGCGCGTGGAAACAGGGAAATTTGTTTTACTGATGCTTCTGGCGAGTGCTGTTCACTTAGTTGGTGCGTGTCTGGTGAACAGCGATGTCGCCACTTTATGCATGAGCGTTACACGAACCATTTGCGATGATGGTTATGTGGTGTAGACATTTGGCGGCAGCGCTGAACGTTCTGTCAATATTTTAGCGCTTTCGAGATATTCAATGATTTGTATTTTGATGTGTACTGGGAATATATGGAGAGTGCATATTTAAATATTGATTTTAGCATACTTCCGCAAAAGATAGGTTTTTGAAATTTTGCAGATTTATGAAATAGAGTATGTAGTTTTTGAGTTCGGTGTTAATTCAAAAATGTAGATAGAAATGCAGATAGAAAGTTTGTGAAAATCAGGGCAGAGCGGGTGTTTGACTCAATTTCTGATTGATTATTGTGAGAGCAAATATATTTGGAAGATGCAAGCAAGCACATTTTGATAATATAAAAATATATGCTTCAAAGTGTTCGCAGAAGCTGAGCAATTTAAAAATTGTGGTATGTTCGCAGGCATACAGCAGATCATTTTATGGTATGATATTTTGTTTCGAAGTCGAGTTCTAGCTTGGCAAGAAGCAATCACACAAAATGATATCTCTCAAATTTATGATAGATTTTAACTACAAATTGAATTGTATGAGAAAAAACAGTGCGGTTATTCCATTTTTGATAACGTTTCATTCATTTGCACGTTTAATATTTTGTACTTTGTACCTTGTTCTTGTCTGCGTAAATTCAATAAACCATAAATATAAATGGCTGGATTGTAAAACACCAACCACAGTGGCGATATTACTCTCGTTCACGGTAGTTGTAATAAAAAGAAACCAGGTTAAAAATAGGGTAATTTTTAATCCTTCCCTTTTAAGTAATTTTAGAATGTATAGCATATAACATTTTGATTTGAAAGAGTCATCAGGTTAAACAAATAAACAATGGGCATGTTTTTTTGCTCCTCTATCCAGCAGAGAATAGAGTATACGCATTGGAAACACTAGTACAGAAATTATATTCCTCATTTGTAGTTCACGTGCTGAACTATAGAATGTGCTGATAGAAAAAAGAAAAGCTCATGAGAAGTTGTTTTTTTCGCTGTGAGGTGGTTTTGGGTTTTTCATGGTTATGTTGAATGTTTTGGAAATTAAAAAAAGCCCTCATAATATTTAGAAAGTTAAAAGAAGTAATTTTCTGTTAGTTCTTTTTCTATTTGCAATCGATTGTGGTAGTGTATATTGGTTATTTTCTCCCCTTACTTTGAGCTGTTGTGCGTTACCACAGCTAATACAGAAACCTATGTCAGTCTTAGCGAATGCACTGCTGTTTTATACTTGATCGTTGTTTCGCGGCATAGTTATATTCTGTTTTGTATCGCACTGGCTCATGGTGTTAGAAGACTAGCACAATTTGGCTCAAGTTTATTTACTTGGAATATCAGCATACTTATTTATTTTATTGAACTCAAAATTTATACAAAAGACTCGCAACTCATCGTAATGTATGAAAAAGCGTGTTTGTAAACTAAATATTAAGCTTTTAATTATGAATACCGAACTAAAATTAAAAAATTCACTAATTTTCCGGGGACTAGTGCATTTACCCTATATAGAAACATGTACGGCTTCCATGCCTTCCTCCGGTTTTATTGTCAAACGACAATAAAAGTCTAATCATTTTCATAAATTTACACAACCATAATCGCAAATGGTCCATGTACTAACGGCCAGGGCTCACACTTTACTCAATTTGAAGTAGATTTAATTAATTTTTATTTTGAAAATGATAGCTACTTCCCAACTTCAGTTTCTTCGGATTCTACTCCATTTTCGCTTCGAATTGAATCAAAGAGAGTTTTTCTTTTTCATATTTTTTTTCCTGCATCGAGGTTCGACAGCAACTCTTTTCTAGTCTAATGCTGTTTCAATGCAAAGAACAACTTACTGCAAATCACTAACGCTAAACATAGCTCAAAAATAATGCTGTTTCGCAAAGAAATGCTGAAAATTGCAAATATAATTATGTTTTGTGTATAAAACTGATATTATGCTTTAATTGATTTTTTTAATAACTTCTAATTTGAGTTTTTGACGTTGCTTTCCGTTATAGTAAAATGATAATGTCCACCTACTTTATATGAAAAAATAAATAATGCTTTACATTAAGTGACCCCAATCGTTCATCTACTTAATTTCTTTCTACTTAAAATCTACTTCAATTTATTTTCAGCTTCTACTTCAAATGTTGTTCACGAAGTGTGAGCCCTGCTAACGGCAGCATAAAGTACCCAGGAAGCAATTTAGAAAGTGTTTTCTACAAACGATAGTTTATCGACAATCAACAGACATATCCCTCATACGAAACCGAGCTTGTTCGCAAATATATCAGCAAACAATAATTTTCCTTACGATTAGCGACAAATAATAATAATGCATGCCATATGTATGTACCCTATGGCCCATGCAACTCATTAAAAGGCAACATTACCTAGATATTTTCCCTAGATTGTTTATAATGTTACGATGTTTTATGTTCAACTTTGGCAGCCTTTTTTGCTTTATTCTTCCAGTCTTTCAAATTCACTCTACTATGCGTAAATAATTTTAACTTATTTTCAAATCGCAAAAGCAAATTTATTTGAAATCGTTAAAACTATCGCTAATAATTCATAAAAGTGTCACTTTTAACGAGTATATAGGTCATATTTACTCGCTAAAACCGCATCTTCTTCAACTCATTAATGAATCGTTACAGGCCGCCTCCATTAGCAATTTCCCATGGCATAGCATTTTGAATTACTAATGGAGGCGGCCTATGGTATGCCTTATTTGATGGCATACCGTAAATGGTAGGCAACATGGTATGACATTTGTTTGGCCATCTGCCTGGCAATATTTTGACAGTTCTTGATTTTCATGCTCCGTTTCCTATAAGAAAATGTAGGGATTCTGAATTCATAGGGATTTTAAGATCTCGTTGAGCAATACAAATAGTCTCCAGAATATGAAATTGTGGGAAATAACGAAAAAGTCGAATTTTGATGCGGAATAGTGAAATTATGTACTTATTTTATTTAAAAGAGAATGACTTCTATAGCATTCCCCTTTGTACCCTAGCAAATTACATAATAGTCACATTTTCTTTTTAAATTTCACCCGCTTATCCAAAAAGTGATTTATCCTGCATGTGAAGTATTTCTTCAATTTCTTCACTCTGCACCTAAAATAACTTCTTAAGAGCATTTAACGCTTAGATACAGCGCGCGTCCTTTCCACTTATGTAGATGCATTTTCGGAATGATATTGCATTCCGATGCATGCTGTTTGGTGGATGGCCACCAAACTGTTCGACGAAGTGAACAGCGGCCGCTAGAAGCCACGATTTCAGAAATTTCCCTTTTGGACACGCCCTATTGAAAACAAATCACAATCTATGTGTTTGTAAACCAGATCGCCGCTCAAATTTCTATGGTTACACGAGATCGGGATTTCAAACCGGTTTTAATCCGATCTTCGTGTAGCCATATAATTTGATCCGGCACACATTCATATGAACGCTTCGTACAAAACCGGTATTCGCAAATCAAGCTCCTGAAGAGCTTCCGTGCACGTACACAGTCTGCGCACACATACATGGAAATCGGGCTAAAGCTCACGAATTACGGTATATTCCCAATCCCGAATTGGGAATCGCTGTAAAAACGCTCATATTTACATGAGATAATAAATTTCTTCTTAAGTACCATTCTCTACTCCACTTTGCTCTTTTTTTCTATGATTATCTAGTGATAAAAGGCTGGTACTGAGTTAATCATGAAGCTTAATTTTGACATGTCTCCATTATCTGGTCATTCTTTCGAGCGAAAATTTTGGCAATGGAGGAAAGCAGAGACACTGCTCATTTCTGACGGATCAAATGTCAAGAATTTCACTTTTCGATCGATTTTCTTGTTAAAAAGACATTTGCACTGCTCCATTTTCAAATTGAAACACCAAATGTCATTTTTTAGCTCGAAAAATGAACTGCACAAACTAAATTGGCGTGAAATGATTGCAGACATGTTTCAGTGCCATCTACGTTTTCAACGCGAAAGCAACTTCAAAGCAACTTTTCATGCTAAGAACAGAGTACAACTCTTGCTTATTTTCAAGCTAAATTTTTGCCGAAACAGATTTCACGTGAAATTTTCATACTCAGTACTATGCTAAACATAGCACAATAGCAATAATCTTCATTCATGATCACTACAAAAACCCCGCGATGATTTACTTTCAAAAATTACAGCTGAACTGATATGTAACTCATTGTGTAGTAACATAGCAGAAAATTAACTGAACTGACAAATCAACTGAAACTGAACGGACAACTGAACTGATCGTGTAGAACCCAATTTATTATCTAATATGTTGAATAAACTGGCACAGCTCAATTTTAAAATTTATACAGGCTACTGGTATTAATTGCCGCTTTTTGCTAAGAAGAATGTCCAGACTATTTTCGATTGTCACAAAACAAGTAAAGACATGCTGTTGCTGTCCTCTGTCTTTTGGAACAGCACCAACTAATTAACGCGAAAACTTTAGTGCTTATCTGACGAAACTTCAGATTAAATTTAAGATGGAAATCATTTCCCGTAAAATGTAAGAACCTTTCGGTTGAGACGGACTTTATACAAGACTTTCGATAGAATTTTACACATGCTGAAATAAGGTCAACCAGCAATGGATTTAAAAAAGTGCCAGATTTTGAATAGATTTGTCAAAATCAGGCTGATTCAAGATGTAGGAAGCAGAGACAAGTGTGTAGTAAATCAAGCAGATTTGAAACTGTTTGATTTCAAAACGACCAACTGATCGGAATCACGTTATTTGGCTTCAGCCGCATTAGGAAAAACCCATTGTTGCGATTGTATTGTAGTACCGATTGAAATTTTAATTGATCACTTTTGGTCATAGGCGCGGAAGCTTGAAAACATGTTGGATGATAAAGTTTTGCTAATCAGATATGATTTGACGTCATTTAGCTGAAGAAAATTATTCTAACAATGAAAAGCGGTGTAAATAAACGATTTGATTAGCACCAGCAAACTTTGAAATTGGCTTGGGCTACTAATTAGGAATGCTAGGTGCATATTATGATGCTAAATGATCCATACGCGTCGTTTTTACATATATCATGTCTTATGTTGAAAGGCAAACTGATTGGTTGAAATTAAATTAGCGTGTTTTGGTCTCAAAAATTCAATTCGGAATTTTAAACGATATTCAGTTTGATCGCAGTTAATGACACGGTACTTGGATCTTTAGGAGTACATAATTTTAATTCAAAGGGAATTTAAGATCTGATAATTGTTTTCGTTCGCAAATTTAGTTTTTCAGACTGGTTTTCATTATATTGTATGCTAACGACAACAGAGTATTATATTGCCGTTTCCGTGTAGAACGTTTCATAAACTGAAACCATTTTTCAATTTCATAACCACGTAAGACACTAAAAAATTTACCGTCCATTCGGTTGGGATTAACGCACATTTACACACAATGGGAATATTACGAGCTATAAGGGGAGTTTACACATAAGTCCATGCGTCCAAGTCGTTTTTTAGAGGGTGCGATTGGAGTGGAAGAGCGGGTACGGTGCTTATATTTCCACTTCACCCGCAGCCTTCTAAAAACCGGTATGGGTACATGTGTAAACTCTTCTTTAAATTTTAGGGAGAGTTTAGTCATGCATCCATCCATGTGATTTCAGCTTTTACAAGTCAAGTCAACCCAAATTCTGTTTTTTGAACCCAACCCATTTTATTTTTTATGAAAATAAAATCTATTATAAAATCTATTGTACATGAATCAACATACTCCACCTCTTTCTACAATCAACATACTCTACCGCTTTAGACCTAAATTCTTAAACTAAAGTTGAGCTGACTAGTGCGAACAAAATATACTTAGACGCATGTGTAAACTTCCCCTTAATATTAAAATATAAAGATTTGTATAAATATTTTTCTCTTGCATTATTTGCGTCTGCTCAAAAATGAAAATTTACAGAAGAAACATTTACCTGTCCAAATTCGGTAACACATCCGGGGTGTGTTCAATGTGCATGCTATAGCTGCTTCAAAAGCATAGCATAGCATCACTTTAGCAAGTGTCAGAATTTGAAGTAGCTAGGTGAAGCAGCTATGGATATTGGACAGCCAAGAGCTGCTACGAAGATCAGCAAATTCAAAAATACTTTAAATTTTTTTTTTTATTTTAATATTTGTGTTTTCGTGGATTAGTACACAATGCTTCTATTGCACATTGGAAATTGTATAAAATTTAGGAGTTTTCAACATACAGCTGCAGAAACCATTAAAATGTTCCTAATATATTTAAAACGTATCACTTATTTCCGGCTTTTGACGCCATATATGTGAAAAAGAGCAAATAAGAACCGTTGAAAATTTGATGGCACATGAATCAGTGCACCCGGCCTTTTGCGCTTCAAGCTCGCCTGCTAGAAACTCAAGATGAGCTGCAATGTGTGAAAGCCGACTTAACTCGAGTTGAGTTGAAGTGTTTAAAAGCCCGTATTTAATTTATGCTGTCACTATTTTCAAATTTATTCCTCATCTCCTGTGTCACAAAAGCGCAAAAACTTCTTTTCATTTCAATTTCCAAAGGAAAATGACGTTTAAACTGCATGTCAGCTGTGTACGCACGGCCATTTTGCCATAGCTACTTTCTTGCTATCCTCCAGAATGCGAGCAGCAAATAGCTGCTACCTTAGCAGCTGTGCCGGAATCTTGGACAGCCCGACTGTCAAATAGCAAGCATCAGAAAGTAGCTATTTCGTGACATTGGACAGCCAGAGGTGCTAAAATAACAGCTAATAGCTGCTATAGCATGCACATTGAACACACCCCCGGTAGCAATTAATACGTTTTGAAATTCATTCATTCGCTATTTACGTGAATTACATGACATCAATAGTAATATATTTGCATCTCCACCAAAAAAGTTGTCATCTAATTTTACATTATCTCACGCCGCCCTCGTCATACTAACACATTTCAACCTCTCGCTCACACAACCATGCCAGAGGTCGAAAATTGCTTCATTTCTCTCGGTTCATTTCATATCTATTCTTCTCATATCTATATCAACAAGAAAAATGACCAACATAAAGAGAAATGACCAACTCACTACCTCATGAACAAGCGAATTCGAAGGAGATGTTAATCTCCATCGTAACACTTCCCATACTCATAGGAAATCGGAAGAATTTAAACTGAAAATGATATCAGCCCTTGATTCCCTCGAATACGACTCATCAAACCCAAAAAACTAAAAGTCATGAAATACTTGCAAAAAATAGGATCCAAAAACCTAAAGTAGGCCACGAGAAACGAGAAGGATAGAACTAATTCGTCTACTGCCATTTCTTCCGTCAGATTCTTTCAGCACATCATGAATGCCTTCAATGATATTATTTGCGAAATTCAATAAGCAAATGGATTGAACAAGCAATGGAATTCGAATTGTTTACCAAGCATTCGAGCTGAAGCACAGTCGATAGGTTGTGAATGGCGGTTATGGTGAAGAATGTTTATTGACTCAATGTCGAGTTGCAGCAAATGGTTCAGAAATTTTCATGCTGACAGATTGCGAGCTTATAGACTATTAATTTGAGATTGTTCGGTTACTAAAACATGGATTGCTTATGGTTAATGCTCGAGGGCTAACGGGCAATGCGATTCTAGTCCTGAAATAGTTTGCTCCAATTTCCCGAAAGTATGTTATTCAATGACAATATATAACAGTGCAAAGTACCTATTCGTTCGACAAAATGAAATGAAATCGAACGATCCTCCCATTTTTGGAATTGATTGCTATTCTGATTTTTACTAAGTGTTTATCAAGACATTTTCGTTCAAATTTGGAATTGAAATAGTTAACGCTATCAATCGAATTTAAATAAAGGTATCAATAGCTTAAACTGAACGTAGAAATGACACATACTTGATATTGGACAATTTTCAGTTTAAATGGCTTTTATTCAAAGGTAATGCAGGGGCGGTTCGTCGTTGTACGCACACGAAGCAGTGCTTCTCTTGCTAAATATTCCATGTACAAGAAAAATAACTTAGCTATACATATTGAAATTCAATTGATTTTATCAATGTAACTCATTCAATAAATATAAATCACTTAATTTCACGCGAATTAACATCCAACATCAATAACAATCACAAAAGCACTATTCATCTCATACGCGAGACTTTACAAACATTGTACATTTATCTTTACCAAGCACGAAACACTACTCATCTCATACACAAGATGGTTCTAAACAGCTTCAAAAGTAGCTTTACAGCAACGCGATAGGATATCTTGCGTTTGAGTGAAAGCCTCAAGCCTCTCGTACGATTGTAAGCCAGAACGCTCAGTTCGTTGCAGCGTATTGAAATATGCTAGACCAGTGGTCTCCAACCCGGAAGCCACAGAGCCACATGTGACTCTCTGAACGATTCCGAGTGGCTATTCGAACGATTCACCGTTGTTTTTTTTCGAATTTAACTCTTCAGGAAATGAAATTTGAATAGATAAATGCGAAAAAGTTGAACTTGAAATCGTCGAGTGACTGTTCGTCAATTAAGAATTGATGTTGAAAGGTATCGAAAAAATGCATGCTTCATACACACATACATATAAATAACCGAAGAAATTCATTCTATTATTTTTTCGTTGTTTACTTATTATATTTTAATTTCCTATTGTTTTCCTATTTTGAATGAACAATTTGATATTCGCTTTAACGAAGATAAAAGCAACGATAAAATTCGTTTCGTTAAATATCTTGACATTTTGATTGATGAATTTGAAACGCGTTTTTCTGATTTCGAAAACCATTATCTTGCATTCTAATTTCTCAAAAGTCCATTCGATTTCGATTCAGCAAAAGTTACAGAATTATCGGAAATTTTGTAGTTAAAACGTCAGACTTTGATATTGGGCTATTTGCACAAGAAAGTCATTTGAAAGATTTAACGTACATTGAAATGTGGAGACGATTAATTTAAGAAAATTGCTTTTTAGTTTTGAATGATGTTGTGCCACAATATATATGCATGTTTCATCATCAACGTGGCACAACAGCCCGTCGTCGGGCCTTGGCCGCCTGGATCGATTTCCTCCAATTGTCTCGGTCACGTGACGGCGTCCTCCAGTCTTGGAGCCCCAATAGTTGCCCGGCGTCCGCATACGCTGAGCTCTCCCAACGAGCTCTTGGTCTTCCTCTTGGCCTCGCTCCGTCGACTCGTCTTGCGTTCATGACACGTTTTGGTATGCGATCGTCATTCATGCGTTGCACGTGCCCAGCCCACTGTAAACGTTGTAATTTGACGATCTTGGAGACTTCCAGCTCATGGTAAAGTTCGTACAACTCATTGTTACACACATTGCTACACATTGTTACATACACACGAACGGCCCCGAAAATCCACCGTAGAGTTTTCCGTTCGAAGGTGTCGATCCTATTTTCGGAGGCTTGGGTCAAGGTCCATGTTTCGCAACCATAGCACAGCACAGGTCGTATGATAGTCTTATAAACACGGAGCTTAGTTTTTCTGTGCACATATTTCGATTTCATAATGGGGAGGACCGAGAAGAATGTCTTATTTGCTAGTTGTATCCGTCGCTTGATTTCGTCAGTTTCATTGACGTCACTCGATAGATTGCTACCCAGGTGAACGAAGTTATCCACGAATTTGATGCAAAGGTCCCCACGTTGATGGTCGTGTGCGCTGGTGTCCTTGTCCTAGATTGCATCATAACTTTCGTTTTGTCCTCGTTGATTCGTGGTCCAACTTCCTTTGCTGCGGTGTCAAGTCTAAGCAGAAGTTCTTCTGCATCGGTCAGTTTTCGAGCCATGATGTTAATGTCATCCGCGTACGCTGCCAGTTGTGTCGACTTAAAAAGTAGCGTGCCGCTGGTGTTCAGGTTCATTGCCCGAATAGCAAACTCAAGTACCAGGTTGAAGAGCGTGGGCGCAATTCCATCGCCCTGCTTCAGGCCACCCAGAGTTTCAAAAGGATCCGTCAATCTGTTCTGGATCTGGACTTGCGAGACGGAGTTGGTCATCGTCATCTTTACAAGTATCACTAATTTGGCCGGTGTACCAAATTGCAGCATGATGCTATATAGAGCGCCTCGGTTGATGCTGTCATATGCTTGCTTAAAGTCGACAAAGATTTGGTATACGTCGACGTCGTATTCCCAGCACTTTTGCAAAATTAGCTTGACCGTGAAGAGTTGGTCGATTGTGGAGCGACCGGATCTGAAACCGCCTTGATGCTCGCCAATGATTTCTTCCGCAAACGGTTTAATCCTATACTCCAGGATTTTTGACAGGATTTTGTAGGCCGTACAGACTAAGGAGATGCCTCTGTAATTCTCACACCGCAGTTTATGTCCCTTTTCATGTATGGGTCAATCGTCTGGGATCACCTCAGTATCCCATATTCGCAGCAGTAGTTGATGTAGTGCACTTAATAAACCCGCCCCACCAGACTTGAGTAGCTCAGCTGGTATCTCGTCAGCACCCGGCGCTTTGTTCCTTTTCAGTGAACGCAAGGCGAGATCAAATTCTTCTACTGTAGGGGATTGTGTGGATGGGGGCTGACCAACGGTACCATCATGGAGCTCAGTTTCTGCTGCCAGGATGTTTGATGGCGGATTCAGAAGCTCTTCGAAGTAGGACGCCCATCGTTTGCTAATACTTTCGGTTTCGCTGATTATATTTCCATCTTTGTCCTTACAGAGGCTAGTCTTGGGTTGGTAGCCATTTTTGATAGTGTTTACTAATCTGTTTGCTTGTCTGGTGTTCTTACTAACTAGGTTTACATTAATGTTCAGCAACTGCTCGTCAAAGTATTTCCTTTTCTTACGCCTAATTATTCTATTGGATATTCACCGTAGTTCGTCATATTTTTCCTTTTTCTACATATATATGTAAGTGTACATTTTCAAGTTGTGTACGCTGTAAGTCAAAATATCGTACAATGATATCTCAGAGGAGCTTGGAATCAGAAATTCGTTGTGAATAGTGTGTGCAAGGGTGAACCAGATTTTTCAAAAATAGCTAAATCCAAAAAATTCCAACCATCTCAATAAATCATTGAATAAAACAAAATAAAGAAGAAACCTTATGAACGTAATTTATTGCTATAAAAATTATGATTTTCTTTTCAAAAAATGGAAGTGGCTCTTTGAAAGAATTCGGAGCCACCAATTTGGCTCTTCCAAAAAAAAAAACAGGTTGGAGACCCCTGTGCTACACAGAACACTAAAGTGATCTTGCCTCAATGCACGTACCATAATGTGCGCATACATCTCATAGCAAGGATTACACAATTGATGGTCGTAAACATTTTGCAATAAATGTTTCCAAATAGCAGAGCGAATGCTGCTCAGCTCACCGCGTCTTCCTGAGTAGAGATAATCAAAAAAACTCCTTGCTTATTCGGCCGCTAAATGGCCCAGAAATATGTATTTGTGCATGGACGCAGCATGATTTGCAGCGTTCTCTGTTCGGTTTCTGTTTCGCAACAGAACTTGGAGCTAATTTGCTTTGGGCGACTGAGTTTAGGATGTTATTTGTATGTATGAATACTGTAATGGGTTCATTGTGTAACATAGGATGTTATTTATATTTTTCGTTTCTGTAGTGGATTTATTACTGAGTTCAAGAGTTTAATGTTTGCTTAATGAGATTTTAATGTTTGAAATTCTTTTGATTTGTCTGTTTGCTTGTTTGTACTGAAAGTGCGTAAGTTAGTATTGGAATGATTAAAGAAAGATAGTTGTTTTCTTCACGTAAATAGAACAAGAGTATTAACGTTCGGCATACAACGTAAGGTTATTTTAACTCCAAATCTTAAAGTCGCAGGACCACTAATTTCAGTTGTTATTAAAAAAAAATTGTTCTAAATTGAAATAGCTTGCATTGTAATTTGCAATCTTGCACCATTCAAATATTAATGAGATTGATGGTGGACTCAGAAAAAAATTTTGTAAAATTGGGGAATAACACTGTTAATTCAGATATTTTTCACTACGAAATGGCGCCATAGAGGTTTCTCTATGAATTAACTACTACATAGTAATACGTGCTTGAGTTGTATTGGCAACAATTTTCTCTATTGAATCAACAAGGGCTATTTGTAATTTTGAAGCCGCGAATAGGGAATCCAACATCTACATTGGATTGTGATAACATGAAAAGGAAAGTGTGGCTGCATACTTAAAATATAAACATAAATGTCGTAAATCGACAAAGTAAATTCTTGAAACTCTTGGGTCCTTCAACTATGCAAAGCATTAAATACCCAGTAGGACCAAAAATGCTTACTGCATTAATGCAGTAATTATTCCCAGTACTCATTGTCGGATCGTTTTCGGATGACCGCACCGATGAATTTAACATTACGATGTCATTATAAGTAACGTAACTTACTCCGTTTCGCAATACCGAGAATTGATGACGCCATCAATGAAGTGGCAGTGAGGAAGTAAGTGATGCCGGTAATGGATGTCGGCATCAATGCAGTGGCAGTTATTACGTATTGGATGCCATGGAACGGATGCATGCCTTGTTCCTTCAGTGTTTGCAACAGTGCCCCGAAACTTTCCCTTGGAGGATTATATTTGTTGTTTCTTCCTTTCCGTCATGACTACTTCCACACTCTTGCTATGTTGACTGCCTTCACCAATATCAAAATCTTCTATTGGCTATGCCTCAGTATCGTTATTTGCACTGAATGTTTGCAAAGTACTTAACAATCGATCCTGTTCACGTTTCACTAAATGTTTTAAATGACGGCGGGTAATACAATCGGAACACATCGCTTTTTTGTTTTAATATTAAAATATTCTTATTTTAATTTTATTATTTTTGAACTCACCACTGTAAATAAAAATCCAGAGCACTATTTCACAACTTTTCAAAAAATTTTAAATATTGTAGCACTTCACTCGCAGGTAAATTACATATGAATGGCTCAAAACGCATAGCCTACAAAAAACACCAAGCAAAGGAAACGCATAAAACAATTAAACCGAAACACGTTTGAGCTCGCATCATTCCAGTATGTACATACATCTACATTACTCTTCACTTCACTGTGCATTATTTCGTGCAGTAAAGTAATTAGTAGATAAACCCACATAGATTTCTGTACCACAATGATTCTTTTTTGCATTACTTACATATTACATTGTAATCCATTATTTTGGAACTCATAGACACTAGTGAAAGAGTGCATGGTCAAAGTCATCGATGCTTGTGGTCCTACTGGGTAGTGTCTATTTTGTATTGGTATTTTAAGCAATTTATTTATTAGCCAAACAAAGCATACATGTTGACATAAAATTTGTGCTGTTTTGTGTCTCATTTCTGGCAAGCAACAGCTGTTTACAAGCTTTATAGTGTATATTGTTTAATAAGTATGGCGAGATTTCGGTTTTAAATGATACCAATATCGCAAAGAACAAATTTTCATTTCCTGGGGCTGGGTGTAATAATATATATCTGGAATTTAAATTATAATGCACAATTTGAGTCTGATTTTATAAAAAGTATCTATCTAGTTGTTGTGCTTCGGTATCTTTATACCTTGGCCATGCTCTAAGATTCTCAGCACTAGTCGTCCACGATATTATTTCTATCTGTCTTAGAAGATAAGAATACTCCCATTGCTTTTTCACTTGTTTCCAATCACTACAGCTATGACAACAAAAAATAAACTATTCAGCACACCGAACGACACACACTGCATGCACCACTACTTACATATATTGCCTAGTACGAAACGAATTCAACGGTCGAATCCCATACAAAAAGAGCTTTTCAATTCGTCAGTAAAGCTCTTTTTGTATGGGATTTGACCGTTGAATTCGTTTCGCGAAGAGTATAGTACTAGGCATATGCGCAATTTGAATGCTGCTGAGATTTAGTGAATGATCAAAAAAACAAAAGAAATTGAAGTGCATCTATTCAAATCAACAAATCAAGTAGTTGATTTGTATTAGTGACTCACATAAACGATAATTCATGTTGTTTTTACAACATACGTATTGAATTTACATTAGTCGTTTTAATTCCATATAATTCGTTCTTATTATTGCCTAGTACTATACTCTTCGCGAAACGAATTCAACGGTCAAATCCCATACAAAAAGAGCTTTTCAATTCGTCAGTAAAGCTCTTTTGTATGGGATTTGACCGTTGAATTCGTTTCGCGAAGAGTATAGTACTAGGCATATGGAAGAAACAGCAACGAATATACAAAGAGTTTGTACGTATATTATTGCCATGGCTTTTACATTGATAATTTTTGATTTTAACATGCGAATTTTTTCTGAGTGTGATCATAGTGAGTAGAAAAGTCACTGAATCAAACAATTGAAAATCGAATGCAACTTTTGATGAATTTGCTGCACTGAATTTCCTACTTGTTTATCCTGGAAAAATATGCAAAAATATATCTGCTTCCCCGAATTTTAAAGACACGAGCCGCCTCTGGGTAATGTTTTACATGATTTCCAAAACTTGGAAACTTCGTCCTCAACTTAATTTACATTTTGTTCTTCAGCAGAAGTTTCTCTGACCTGCATTTAGTTCTTTTTCTCCGAAATCAGGTCCTTGTTGTACTTTGAACTTCCTAGAAGTCAACAACTCTGAAAATTCATTTTTCTTTTCTTCCAAATTTGGAGTTTTTGTCTAAACGAAACTCATCTGGACCAAGGAAAAAGTAGAAATCGTTGAAATGACGTTTTGCATTGCAATAGTTCATTGTTCGTGTACAGATATTTTGGACGGAATATGAAAAATAATTTCGACTGGTTTGCACTTTGACAGAAAACAATAATTTATTGGTATAATACCTCACGCAAAACAGAAAATAGTATGTACATAAAATATGAGTTTGTGCATTGATTTCCTAGCTTAAAATCGCTTTTTATTTTAGATTTTCGAACACTTTCAGTTATTGGAAGACATAACCTTCTCAAACTGCTCGAATATATTGCGTTTATAGGAAAATAAATTATATTCATTAAATGCTGCGATCAAGCATCTTCAGTTTCCCTACATCATAGCTCCACGACATTTTAATCATTAGCAGTGCTGCCAGATAGGCGCTGCGGCTTACCCCCAGACAATTCCTATTTATCCCTAAAACTGCCCTAAGTGACGTCATTTCCGGGAAATTTTTTGGCATTCTCAAAAATCAGGCTATTTAAATGTAAATTTTTATATGTGTGAGACTGCCGTTACATGAAGCAAACTTTTTTAAGATGAATTGAAACTTTCCCCCACTCATCCTAATCTCTCGAGACAAATTTTTTCCTGGGTGCGTTAAGTATTCACTCAGAAAAAATTAGTTCCGAAAGGATTATTATCGACGGAGTTGCGACAGAGACAGTTAGACAGTATCATTGGAGGTCGACGTGGGCGACCAATCACAACACCGCATTCCCTAATCAATTGACATCATATTTTTCATTCACTTTTCGAAGTACAAATGACCGTCTTTTTACATCGGTCATTTCCATTTTATAAGGTAAGGTAGAAATATCAATTTGGAAACAGCATCACCAATATCCGCTTATTGGAATGAATAAAGATTGATATATTGTATTTTGCATTTTTTTATATCAGAAAAAGATAGACACGACATATTTCGAGATTATCATTCATTGAAAAATTCCGGAAAAAAAGCATTATCAAATTTCAGAATGCCCTAAACAAAACCCTGAATATTTTTTTTCACTGTTCGTCCCCTGAAGTTTTTCAAACATCCCTAAATCCAGGGTTAAATTCCCTAATATGGCAGAACTGATCATGAATCAATAGCTTTAAACATTTCAAATTATCAATCAGTAGCTGTGCTTGCCACTATTCCAAATCATCAACATTCGACAATTTACACGCTTCATCGACTAAAACCCGTTATTGTTTGCATTGTAACTGACACGCTGACGGACGGAAATAGTTTTAGTTCCATGAAATTCCATCAAGATGCTTTTGGTGACAGCTTGGTTTCCGTTTTTCACGCTCCTCGAACCGGATAATAATTGACGAAGGTATTTGAGTTTCAGATAATGAGGTCTTGTTGCTAAGCTTGAACTTGTCATCACAAGGAATGACAAATAGTTGCTTGTGAATTATTAAAATCGTAGGAATCGTCACTCTGACGGTCGAGAGATTTATGTGCGGTTGAAGTAATCCTCAGGACCGCTTTGGGCTCCACTAATGGCTTCGAGTAAAAAAAGTCTGTTTGGTATGAAACTTTGCTTTCAGAGAGCGGCAAATTAAGATTGTGTTGGGAACAACTATTGGACGTTTGTAATTCCTTTTGTTTCCAGAGACCATTTTCCGAGGAAAATAATTATTAGTTTAAAATATTAAGCCAGTAAAAATTTTCTAGTTATCTTATTCGAAACGTAAATTTGAAGGAGGGCATATGATAGTTGCACCATGAAGTTGCTTGATTCCTTGATAAGTAGAAGTATTCAAGCGTGGAACAGTTTATCACCAGCTGTCTTCCCTGTCAGTGCGCGATTTAGTCATTCTGTTTAGTGCCCCTACACATCATCCTCACTCAAACCACTTATCCGTTCATCCTTACCCTATAAATTATTCCAGTTAAACTGAAAAAAGCCGTTAATCCGAAAAATTCATGAATACGACTTCTATTACTTGCCAAACTAAAAGCATTTTATCATAAAGTGACTCCAGCGTGAATGATGAATTCTCGAAAGTAGAGAATTTTTCAATGGGATTATACTACTTCCAAACTTTCTCTTGTATTTCACTTCTATACAACAAATTCATATGCACTGATCTGAAACGAATGATTTCAGAGTCCTAATAGTCATAAATTAAAATTTTAAGTGTCTTATGATTTGTTTTATTCGCACGTATAATTTTATTACAAGCATCAAATCGTAGGGGAATATATTAGAGAAAAACAAGCAACCAAGGAAAATCAATTGAAAAACACCTGAAAGGTGTTATAGCTTTAATGTGAAAGAACTTTGAGGAATACAAAAACTGTGTTGACCATGAAGCATGTGCTAAAAACTTCTTGTTACTAAACATTAAAAAAGTAGAACTTTATTTTGCTTGCTGTTTTTACTATTGAAATTTTTAATCGTTCTCACTTGCACTGAAAAAACACATAGCGCCAGACGCCATAGTATATAGACTTCTGGCGCCATGTACATGGTCGATTTGGGGATTGTGATAAAATATAGCGACACACGCCATAATACATGGCGAAAAGTACATAGGAGCAGGCGCTATGCTTATAGCCCTCCACGCCATGTACTATAGTCCTCCACGCCATGCACTATAGTCCTCCACGCCATGCAGATGGCGTGGGGGGCTATAGTACATGGCGTGGAGGACTACAGTATATGGCCTGGAGGACTATAGTGTATGGCGTGGAGGATTATAGTATATGGCGTGGAGGGCTATAAGCATACCGTCTGCTCCTATGTACTATGGCGTGTGGCGCTATATTTTATCACAAATCGACTAAAATCGACTATGTACATGGCGCTAGAAGTCTAAAAATTATGGCGTCTATTTTCTAAGTCAAAATTATGGCGTCACTATTGAATGTTCCTGCTCCAGTGTGAAAATTCACCGGTCGAAGTACCGAAAATATCGCAGCCAGTACTTCAGTTCAAAATGAGTCAAATCAGAAGGTTAAGCTGAGAATCTATGTAGAAAGTGAAATGATCAAAAGGCCAGGTGTGTTATGGAAATTATCTCCAAAACATCAGTCGTTTCAAATGTGTTTGCAATGGTCATATGAACGAAATTGAATGTTACACTGAATTGTAACCTGTGTTCTATACTTAGAATAAATTTCAGTCTAATCCCTCAAATATCTGTGTTTTATGCAAATGTAAAATTTATCAATGGGATTTGTATTATATAGACATAAGCTCTAATGTCACTTGCTGACATTTATACGTTCCCTCACACAGTATGGCTGCGAGTTATAATTGGAGTGCCTTGGGCTATATTACATGGCTCATGGCACTATGTATTATAGCGTGTGGGGCCACAATTTCTGCGACATGTAATTATGGCACTGGGAGCCATACTGCATAGCTCAGGGCACTATGTACATAGCGTATGGGGCCATAAATAATGCGCTATGTTACATGGCTCTGGGCGCCATGTGGATTTTTTTCAGTGTGGCAGATTGTTCTCAGTCCAATGTGTTCCACACCTTACTAATATTTTTGCAGATGTGTACTGAGTGCCGAATCCGTTAGATGCGCGAAACTAGAAGTCTATCGTTGGGTTGTTATTTGTGATTTTCCAGATTTTTCCGACCAGGAATTTTCGCATACATCTCGGATGCCCGCATTGTCTATCAAATAGTTCCTATTTCGCATGCTTGATAATTGGATAATGCACGGACAGTTGATGCATTTGCATAGTTGTCACAAGCGAAAGTAATTTTGAATTTTCACTTCCATGCATTGAACGTTTTCCTCGAAAGGTAGCACCTTGCGATCAACAGCATTGACTGAATGTGTCGTTGGTTGCAAGGCAAAACCTGGCATTTTAAATAGTGCTTTCAAAATGACATGGTATTTATCTTCTACGGAAAGGATAGTTGCCTCGTTTTTTTTTAGAAACAGAAGCGTTTTTCTTTTTGCATACCAAAAATGAGAATCGATCATCAATTTAACCGGAAAACTGAGATGACTATGATAACTTAAACTTATTGCCAGTGTATGGACGGGAGCAGCTAGACCAAATAACACACAGACGAGATTCAAACTATGTGGCATTCATCCATTAAATCACAACGCTATTCCGTCTAACTTCTTTCATGCATCCGACTCATCATCAAAAGGCATCACCAAGTGCAATTATTGGTACAATAGGCATCTTGGCAAACAAGTAACCTATATCGAAAATTCAGTTTTATGCATGGAAGATAAAATTAAGGACTCGGGTGTATCGGGTGTAATAATTGCAAAATTCTTCCAAATTGTGAAATTCTTCGTTCGTCGGCTCCACAGAGCTTTTCGTTTTCGTCTGAAATTTCGCGTTGATGTCGAATTCATATATAGAGCTAGTTTACACTCTATACGTATTTAACCTTTTTACTGTGACATGCGACGGCATTCGAGTAGTTTTTTGGTAAGCAGTTTTACGCATCAAAGCTTTCAACTGTCAAGATAATAAAACAACTGTAATTACATATTAGGTCTGTTCCCGTACTTTCAGTAACTGAATTTTCCTGAATCATGTGGTGGGGAATTTCATGAAAAGTACGGGAACGCTCTCATTGTATTTCCTGAAAATTGACAGCCGACAGTGTCAGTTTTCGGTTTTTGGGAGAACAATAGTGATTATAAAGTCATCTTAAGCGGTGATAAATTATCGCCAAAAAAATATTCGACCTTCATAGCAACATTACGCAAAAAATATGTTGCTTGCCGCGCAGATTTGAAAATAATTACTCCGTTTGACACTTTTCAGTATTTTTCAGTAGCTCAGACCCTACTGAAATTTACTGAAAGAGGGGAAATTTTCAGTTTTCAGTAAAACGGAGTACGGGAACAGCTTCATTGCAATTAATCGCAATTAATCGTAGTACGGGAGCAGACCTATTGTTGCACATAGCCTACGAAGGGAGGTCGAATTAGATAGATATTCGGATTAGATATGGACCAGATCTTATATGTCAAGCTAATCCAAGTGATTTATAAAATACCCTGCCTTACGTAATGTTATATGAAATTAAAATCTTCTGCTGGAAATGCATTTTGCCATATCACTACTAGTACCAAGAAAACGTATCCAGAAATCATATCATACAAAAATAGAAAATTTTTTATGGATATCTTTTCCAAAACTGCTTGCTTTACAATTTTTCTTGAAGTAAATCAACCGATCAAATTTACAGTCTGAAATTCTCCGAATAGATATATTTATTAAATTTTTTCATGTACACGCTTGAAAATCGATGTCAAGATGACTTTATTGTCAATTTTATGATAAAAAATATGTTCTAGGAATTCTTTAGAAAAAAATACAATTCGAACAAAACGAGTTCTGATTTTTTCTTTATGGTTCTTTAACTTCCAGATATTGAATACTTCAAACAGAGCCAAATAAGACATGAAACATTATCATTAAAGCCAACAATAATTTCCCTTTAATCCAACATTAGCATTTCTTTGATTGTATAAACATTTGTTTGCTATGCATTTATTTCCGTCTTAAAAACTAAACCGCTCAGGCATTAACCAGCTATTTCATAATAATGTTGCTGTTCTGCAAATCGAAATGACCATAATCAGCATGAAATATAGTAATTAATTGAAAACTGAAATTCTGCGCCATTCTTCGACAAACACAGTCGTAAAATGAATTAATTTATCTTGATAAAATGGTGATAGCTGAACTGTGTCCCTTTTATTCTAGCTAAGCCTGAAATATGATCAGATATTTTGTGTTTTTAGTCAAATATTTGGTAATAATTTAGGTTTTGAGTCAATTGTAGGAAGTTCAATAGGAACGATTCATAAGCTGTCTTTACATTGCAGGCAGTACAGTTGGTATGTGGGATGACAAAACGATAATTCGATATGCTTCTCATTTGATGTATTTTAGGTAAAAAAAGGATTTAATGTTTGAAATACATCAACACTTTTCGAAAATACTGCAAAATCCAAAAAAATTCTAAGAATAATAGGTTAAACTTTGATTGCAACTTCACGCCCAGTGTGGGCAGAAATATAGTATCAAAAGCTAATCAAATTTGAAATTATAAGATATGCTTTTATTTTAATTTTGGCGAAAATTATGTGAAGCAGACTATTTGACTGTTTAAAATTTTACGTCAGGTGTAGGTAGGCGTAGACAGCACACTAAAACCACTAAGCGGCTAAATTGATATTAAATCCTAAACGACCTTGAGAAAAGTTTTTCAAGTATTCAGAATATTAAATTGAACTTCTACCTAAAATGAGGAGCAAAATTCAATTCAGCGCTACTAAAGATACTCTATTTATCCATTAATGCTGGTACTGAGTTAATCGTGAAGCTAAATTTTGACACGTCTCCATTATCTGCTCATTCGTTCGAGCGAAAACTATGACAATGGAGAAAAGCAGAGACACTGCTCATTTCTGACGGATAAAATATCACGAATTTCAATTTTCGATCGATTTTGTTATTGAAAAGACATTTGCACAATTTAATTTTCAAATTCAAACACTCTTGCTTATTTTCAAGCTAAATTCTTGTCGAAACAAATTTCGAATGGAATTTTGTATGAAAATTTCACGTGAAATCGAACACAGTACTAAGCTTTACATACCGAAAAAGACGTGCTGTTAACAGCACAAATGTAAAAGTGCCACCAATAAAAAAAACCAACAAGTTATTTATGTAGGTCGTTGGAATTCATATTTACAAACAGCTACCTTAAACGTCTTTCGACATTAGCGAATAGCCTTGCCACTTGACGGCAGAATAAATCTGGGGACAACAAACTCCAAGAAGTCTGTCATCCTTTGATTATGAGCAATTGGTTTGGACTCGATGTGATTTACTCTGATTTCTTTGAAGTTCACGGATAAGCTAATGACTTTTCTACGAAAATGACTCGGAGTCATGAAGTTTGTAGCTGCTTTTGAGTTTTAGAATGAGAGGCATAAAAGTTTTGAAAGTAAATCGCATCAACAAGTTTGTTTTTTGGCTTGCGGTTTTTGGTGGCACTTAGCTTAGGATTTTGTACGTAAACAGAAATCACTACTTTGAAAGTAAGTGCTATTAAGAGTTGTGATTTTTTGAAGAGAGTTGACGCCATATAATTAGTAATTGAATATTAGATAGGAAGATTCTTTAGTGACAAACCAAATATTCAAATGAGTTGCTGGAAGAATGATACATCCTGGGAAAAATTGATTCATTTAGAAAGTTCCACTTAGAAAACGACTCAAAAAAATTAAGTCTGTGCAATTTTATGTCGGGAAGTTTAGAAATGAAAATATTAAACGGATGCGAATGAAGGCGAGAGTCAGTACTATATAGATATTTTTTAAACAAGGTTGATGCTATGATAAATTTACGAGATGTTTGCGAAACCATCGACATCAATAAATTTGTAAACTAATTTTGAACCTGTCCGAGTATTGAAAACATAATTTTATGAAAAGTGACCTGTCGACGAATTCATAAGCTTGCTAAATGAATTGATTGATACTTAATTTTTGTTTGTCTCACGAAAAAATTGAAGACATGGCCATACAGTCAATATTATTTCGAGGAGCCAAGAAGATTGAAGTTAGGAGTGAAAATGACCTGAATGTAATACTGAAGTTACAGAACATGGCTATAGGTAATTTTTGGATTTTCACACAAAGTTTTTGTAACAGTCTTCAACACTTTTGGTATTGTTATTATACTGCTGCCGACCAAAAGGCTTTGGTCAAAACGTTTGCAAAATAAAAATGTATCTCTGAAACTACTATAAAAATTGTATTGTTCATTCAAAACTTTATGCAGAAACCAAGTATCAAAAGAACCGTAAAAACAGTTTTCCTCGGTATTTTCAATAATGATATCAAATTATAAGGATGTAAAACCTCAAGTAATTTCATGAATGCAAGGGAGAAAAACACATGTACCGAAAGAGGTGTTTAGTTTTACATCTAGAGATTTTATGTAAATTTAACCCTTTGCTCTAGAGATTACGGATTTTCAATTAACTATATTAATTAGCTATACTATGCTATAATAACTATATTGACTATTTACCGACATAATTGCCACTTGAGGTGTCAATTATATTAACAACTTGATAGCCTTTGGCCCCGTATTTTCCATTTTACTCTATGCTGACAATGCACAGATTTTCAGCACAACATCATCACTTGACGATCGTAGAATCCTGCAACAAAGGCAAATATTCTATTCTACTCTGTGATTTACCTGATCCTAGAATATGGGTGTTTGAAGTGGTCTCCAGATTATAAGGAGCATGCAGTTGGTGTTGAGTCTGCCCAAAAGAGATTCTTGATTTTCAGTCGTAGTCTTTTCTTGTGGTCTAATCGTTTCCACTTGACTCCTTATGAAAATCCCTTGCAATCACTGACCGCTAACACACTTGAAGCTTGAATTCAAAATTTCAAAGCTCTATTCAATAGAAAGTTACTAATTGACTTGTTTCGTGTTTGCCACGGTTAGCGCAGACATCATAATGCCTTATGCATTCCATTTCATAAGACTAACTGTTAATTCAATGAGCTGCCCCAATGAGATTTTTCATCTAACCTGCACTCAGAAAAATACTTCAATTTTTCGAAAGAAAAATGAAGACATCAAAGAAAATTGGTAATTGATTCTGCGCCAAAGAAATATTTACTCAATCCAAAGAAAGGAATTTCTTGATTTCAAAGAAATGATATTGAACTTGCCCTGAGTAAAATTTGGTATGTTCTAAATCTGGCATCAATCGGTTCTCCTACGATCAGTGAAGTTAAGCACTGTTGGGCGCGGATACTACTTCGATGGGGGACCGGTTGAGAATATAGCATGTCGTTGGCATGCAAAAACTCTGCCTACCGTCATTTCAAAATTACGGCTTACTTTGAAGGGAGTGAAAAAATAAAAACGAAAAAAAAAAATATTTTCACGTGTCAAAGCAATATGGTTTGACTCCTTATGAAGCGAATGCTTACCTATGGCGGTAAGGAGACACATATGGAAGAAGCCGATATCAATTATTCTATTATTCTTTATTTTAAGTGCCACATTTTTTCCTATTTCCTAAAGCGCTAGTGTTATTTATGCCTTAGTCGCCACTTAAAGCTATAATGTGACACTAAATCAATGGAGCCAGCTGAATCGTGGTTGATGTTGAAACATGTAAAAACATGTTCGCATTGTAGATATAATTTATTTAATTCCTGGACATAATTTACTAGATTTGAGGAAAATTACTTCCTTGAAATATGGTATTCCGTTGAATTGAAGGCATTTTTACACAATATTTATACAAATTACTGACATCAAATAAAAGTTTATTTGATTCGTGGAAAATTTCCCATCTCGTAAACAAGTAAATATTTTCTTTGATTCTCGTAAACATATTTTTCTGAGTGTGATTATCGGATTGTGATTTTTGCGGGGTATAAATAGAGGTAATTTAGTGAAGAGCTACCGTTCTTGGGCGAGGAGGAAATTTTTGAAAGATTCGTCAATCATTGATATTTTTCGTAGCACCAGAGAATATGAATTCTTGAGCAAAACGAATCTAATGCCAACTTTCTTCGAAAATCCGGAAAATGTTAATTTGTTAGAATCTATGAAAGGCTGATTTCCGAATATCAGTTGATCAACAGTCACATTATTACGCGAAGTGAGGCAAACGTCTATATTTACAACCCAAAAACAGGCAAACAGTAGAACACATATGATCCCACAGAGAAAGCATTACCGCAGAATCTTAAAGTCGCTCAAAAATCATCACAATTATTTTCGATTACTAATAACTTCTTCAATTCTCTTGGCACTAAACATCACTTCGAAAACACTACTTTATACTTATTGAAGCTGTGCATTTTGAAGGCAATTCCGGAAATCTGGAATCAATAATTTTCTTGAAGGCTGGAAACAAACGTTGCTATAAGAGTATCACCAGGGAATAAAATACAATTGTAGAGCTATAAATAAGCCGTTTGTTTTTTATTTCAAATGTTTTGGCGACAGCAGTAAATATTTTTCAAATCACACATTTGCCAAATTTTCAGGTTCATGACAGCAATAAAGCTACCCACCAATTTTAAAAGCGTTGTCCGAACACCAACACAAGAATGCATTCAAACACCATTCTGGTAGCTTTAGATTCGAGTTGCTACTAACCGAAATTTCATTCTTAAATTAAAAAACTTATTGCACCTTTCGACACTATTTGAAGTCGGCTACAATGGTGAAACTTCTTTCCGACTTAGCATTTGAATGTGGCAAAACAAAAGCATACTTTGAAATCTTAGTTAAATGAGGAGGGTTTTTTCTATTTTTTCTAAAACTCCCCTCTGTTAACTGCTATAATTTCTGTTTTTCATCATTTGAACAAGTTACCGCTCAACCTCTCCATTCGATATTGACAATAGATTTCTCACATGCAACTCTTTTTGGCAAAATTTTTGGTTGCATCGAATTCGTTTACTTCGTATTGCTACGAGCTATTTGTGGGTGGTTGGGTGTGTGTGTGTGGGGGATTGCATTGGCACCTCTAAGCACTGAGGCCAAAGGACCCAGAGTACACATTACCCCCTGCCTACCATAGTTTCGCAGACTTCTTGATAAAGTCTAGGATCACTGATAGGGGAAAAGAGCGTGCATGCGTGCAACATCACAGCCAAAGCATTGATATCTGAGACGCGCAAACACTGGGCATTCACAAAGCAAATGCTCCGCAGAGTCAGCCTCTTCTAGGCAGGATGAACATATTCGGTACATGCTCTTATTGAGCAAGAATTCTGCAGTCACATGGCTGGGCTCTGAAATGAAGACCTTCGTGTGCCTGGCCACATCAGCAGTCGTCCATCTATCTTTGTGAGCATCATCTACCCACTTCCGAAGAATGGCACGTGCAGATGCGGTCGGCACATCCAAGGCGGGTTCAGGACCCCGTAGTGGAAGTCCCGAACCTTACTTCGCAATGTCGTCAGCAACTTCATTTCCCTCCACCACAGTGCCCCGGTACCCAGAGCAGATGCACCCTATTAAATCTGGCGGCAAAGTTCAATCGTGCTCTACACTCTTGGATAATTTTTGAAGTAGTCATGGGTCTACGCAGCGCCATCAGTGTAGCTTGACTGTCACTGTAAATAGCAATGCCCTTTTCCCTCCATCTTTCTTCAATTGCCCAACAGGCAGCTCTCAGGATAGCGAATATTTCTACTTGAAAAACTGAAACGTGCTCTCCAAGAGAAGAGCTCACCTGTCATTCGATGAATGCAGATATACACCAGCTCCAGATCTACCATCTGTCCTCGAGCCGTCCGTGAGGAAGATTTCGGAATATCTCCTCGTACAGAGATCTGGGTCGTCCCAGCCACTTCAGCTCAAGAAGACTACTTTGTACCTTCTCCCGAAGTCGAGGAAGGGCAATCGAGCGTCCGAAAGCATTATGAGAATCGGGGAGATCTCACGCATCGAACCCCTAATAGAGCAGTGCCCCATATCGTCTTCACCTACCCATAAGCCAGGCTGAGCTAGCCTATGCGCAGAGCTCATTGCAACACACAGAGCTTGAATGTCGAGAGGAGGCAGATTGAGAAGCGCATCAAGGGCCACACCCGGAGTAATGCGCATGGCACCACAGATACCCAGGCACACCATCTTTTGCAGCGTGGCTAACTTTTTTCGAGCATGCAATAGCTTCACGATAGTCCACCGCACCACGGATGCGTACGTGATTGGCCTAATGATTGCTGTGTAGATTCAATTTCAATTTTTTTGGAGACATTACCAAATGGTTATTTCTCTTTAAGTTTAAATGTGGTACACTCTTTTACACTCTTTTCCTATTCTTTTTTTGTTTAATTTTGTTTAATCTTTTTCTAATCTTTTTTGTTTAATCTTCTTCAAAAGACGCAATGAACTCTTTACATTTTGGTCCCAAATATATATACAATTCGAACTAAATGCTCGTCATCCAATTCAAAATTTTCTAGTGGGTCATGTTGCGGAACAGCCTCACCGCCAGCTAGAACGCACACACGCACAAACATCGCGACTACAGTACTGCATGCACCAGTCAAATGTATTGCATTGTCCTCCAAAACAGGCTTTCTGATGCATTTGATTGTTGCATGTTTGATTGCGGCGCGACGGGTTCGATGACCTGAGCGCAGCTGATTTGCGACAATACTTGTATCAGTTGCGTTATCAGGCCAGCGAAACTAGAAATGTTGGGTGCTGGCTGCGGGTGCTGTGCAACATGTGCACAGCTGATAACGGCTGGTGAGAACCGGTGCGTGGCGGAATGCGAGGAAGGCTGGGAGAGAGATGCTGATGGTTCGGGAGTTGGGTCTGAGATTCGGAAGCTGGTTTTTGAAAAGTTAGCGGGAGACTGAAACATTTTGGAAGAGACGGATTTTTTTTTTGTTGAACTGGAAAAAATGGGACAAAAATAGAGACTGGAAAAGTGGACGGTTTTTAACTTTTGGAGCACGGAGGTTTGGTCGTTAGAAATGTAAATTGTGCGAAAAATATGTAAGGAAAGTTTCTGTGTCTGTATCAAATGATAGTGAGACAAATGAAAACGGAATTAAGTAATAGCTAAAAACTATCTAAAGTTGTGCTGTTGGAGTGCAAAGCATTCGATGCAGATTTGGTTCGTCGAATCGACTAAAGATAACATTTCGAAACAGTCACAAGAGGGAGAGCTGCGTGGTGATGCAAGAAAGTCGTATTTTTTGGAGTTGTCCTGAATACGGGAGGAGTTGGTTCGGAGCTAATTTGGCGCTAGCACTTTTGTAATGCGCACAGGGAGTTCATGGTCATCAGCTATCACCGATGTGGTGATGTCAAAGAAGAAAAAAACTGATAAGTACCCGAGAAATTGAGTTTTAACATTTGTTCATTAAACATATAGCAGAAAGGAAAAGATAAAGTTAGCTAAGTTTGTTATTTTCATATTTTCCTCTTCTTTCGAGTTTTTCCGTGTGTATAATTTCAATTTGAAACTTAAGTTAATTTGTTTTAAGCAAATATCGTTCGTGTTTGAATTCATGGTTTATTTTTGGTTTTTTGAAAATAAGAGATTTCATCACATTTCTTTTGCTCTAACCGTGGTGTGGGGGATTGTATTCTATCATAAAATTTCTTCTTTATTTTTAGTCGAACATTGATTTTATATTACTCCTGTTATCAGTTTATATTTTTTAATCAAATATTTTGAGGTATATGTTTTATTTCAGTATTTTATTGTAGTACTCGATAGTTTAAGACATTATAAAATAATGTTATAATTGGTGTTAGCCAATCTCGGCCGGGATTGGGTCGAAAATCGATCCACCCAAATTTTTAAATACTTATTGTTTTAATTTTTGGTTATTGTACGTTCCAAATTTAAGTTTTGGTAATATAATAGGGAAAAATCCCGTTTTATTTCTTATGTTTAATTTTTCATTCTGTTATCATTCATAATCTTGCTTTTATTGTTAATTTTTAATTTTGGTTTATGAAATACAATCGACCATAAATTCTGAGTAAATTTTTTATATATGATGATTCCTTCGGAAACTTTTCCTTTCCCTTCCAATTTTCCTTTCTTTCAATGAGTTGTATCAGATTCTAAATGTTGTGTCGTTAAAAAATACCTAAATAAAAGATCTCCCAAAAAATTCGCAATGAAAATGAAAATGAACCTATGTACAAAAGCTTTTCAAGAGCTAAAGAGGGGAAGTTTAAGCACTTTCGGCGGTTTTGTAACGTTTTCCATAAATCGGTCTTAAAGAAATCGTAACGAATAAGTTTGAGAATCCGAAAGTTTTTTCTGATTTTGCTTCAATTTTCCGAAAGAATTATCAAGGAAATGCCGAATTTGGTATACTTGGTCGAATTTGGCCGAATTTGGCAGAGAGATATATGAATAGAGAGAGATATATGAAAATGAAAACAGCTGTGAGAGGTGAAGCAATTTATCTGAATCTGAGCCTTAGTAGGAGTGAAGGAAAACTATGGGACCTTGGGCAAATTTGACAGACTTTTCCTCGGCGGACAGAGGTAGAGGTAGTAAGCCATTTGACACGTTATACTTAAAAGCTCGTCGATCTTAGGTATCAGAGACAACAAAGAGAATATCTGAGGTAGTAATTCTCTCGGAATGTTCTAATTATAAATTTTACCCTTGTAGTAAAATAGCTTCACTAAATTTCGTACATTTGTACGCTTATTTCATAAAACGCTTATTTCATTAAATCTCTCCGTTCTGAGGATATTATATAATGTTGGTATATTGGATATGGCAATGCAATGCCCAAATATCTTTGAGCAGTACACAAGTCGATGGGCTGATGAATGATGTAATTGGCATTAAAAGTTGAACATACGGAAATAATGTTTGAATTTAATTTACATCTGAATGCATCAAAAGGCTGCTGGAAATCAATGTGCGGTTAGTTCAAAGGCATGTGAACAGCAGCAGCATTCAAGTATGTCAGATTTTATCCCATATAGATGATAATGTCCTGTTTGCAGGAGGACATTGTTTGGTTAACTCAAATTCTTGATATCTGCTCTTGGAGGATTTGAACACACCCAACCCACAAATTGTTTAGTTGCAAGATTGTTTTGGAAATCATTATGTTATCCTTGCTGCATGAACAGTAGCTACCAGCAGGACACATTGAAATTCTAGCAAAAAAAATCTGAAAACAAAATGACAGTCACCAATTTCTTGAAAAAGTTCGCGGTAGTTACGCCCTAGACAGACGCTAATTTATAAGAAGAAATAAGTTTAGTCCCTTGGTTGATTTTAACGTTGAAGATATTCCGCTTGTGTTATTGAGCGCTTGAGCTTGTTATGATTAAATTGGTCTTTGTATTTTAGGTTGAGCTAGCATTTGCTTGTTATTTTCAGATTAGAAGAAGTCATCTCGCCAAAAGGATTCGTTGTAGGCTGTCAAATAGCTGATTATATGGACAAAGCTTCTTTTTCTGCCACAATTTCAATATGTCAGGAGAACAGAGCCTTTTAAACTCATGAGTAGAAACAATTTATTTACAATTTACAGCAACGGTGTTCAATGAGATTCAAGTTCGTAAAAAACTATGCAATTCTTTAATATGACTGTACGATGTTGTGATTTCTTCGAACATTGTTGGTATATTTCCCAGCAACAGGCATTCTAAAAGGTGTAAATATTTTTTCAAAACGCCAATTTAATTATATTGTGGAAGCTCCAAATTACGCTAGCATAAAGTAAGTGAAAATATGTTGTGGTTGTAGGAGGCTGTTTTTTAAAAAATAGCTTTCGAATTGTTTCAAAGAATAGATACTAGCCATTTAACTCAAAGGGCTGAAGAGGTTTACGTATTTAAATTCAATATTCCTAACTACAGTAATATCAACATCATGTTTCTTCAATGTATTCCGTTAGTTGCTTATATGCTCTGAAATACATTCATGTTGGAGCACTAGCTGAGAGTGCAATTGTAAAAACTCGAAACACGCAGCATAATATTGTGAGCTGCATTTTTTTCTCTTCAACTATATCTAAAGGGGCAATCGATACCGGTTATTCATAAAATTCGCACCGTTTATTTTACATTTACGGCTGAATCTTACTCAAGGTGGAATTTATTACCACCCAAATATTCGCGTGTCGAAATGTAATAACAAATGTGCTTTTGTTGTTAGGAAATCATCATAATAAGCTAGCGCATAGTATTTAATGAATTACTCTTCCAGACTTAATTTCAGTTCAGAGCAGCGTTGTTCGAGCCTATAATTTAAAAGCAGCTATCAAATTAACTTTGATATATTCACTTAATTATCATCTTTTTGTATACTTTGCAGATACAATAGAAATGAAAATTAAACATAGAACACAAAATGATGAATGCTAATACTTTCTAGCACCCACGCTGGGCGCAGTTAGTTTGTAGCTTAATTATATCGGTAGATATAGTGTCTTGTACATGAATAAAGGAAATAAAACGTTAAATATGCATTAAAATAAAACAAGTGTGATTTAAGAGCATTTGCGGACCTGTTTCACTAGACGCTTGATTTTTATCGTGGCTAAGAAAGATGATTAAATGAAATTCTATGATTATAATTTGACATTGGGCTGGCTATTGATAATGAAGAAACTTGTTTCACTCCCTCTTGATGTTAGAAATAATGATTGCAAATGTACAAACAATATACCGAATTGCATGTGCTGCGGCTCGGATTCCTGTGGTCAGCGGATGATATGTTGCACTGAGTAAGAATTTCACATAATCTTACATATATATAAGGTTTTTCGACACACTTTCAATTATATATATATATATTACATTATATATATATATATATATATATATATATATATATATATATATATATATATATATATATATATATATATAAATCACACATTAGGGATGGAACTTTCTCTCTGAGCTTCTATTTCAGTCCTATTTATCAACTCTATCTTACTATATGCTTCAGTTTTGTAGAAAAAAATCAATTACAAAATTACGAGTAACCAATTAAAAAGAAAATTAAACAGAGTTTAAGTTTATTAACGGTACATAATATTTTATGCGTATGATGGTTGACTCTGAGAGAAGTATACTGCCCTACTATGCATAAACGTTCTATCTACATTTTTCCCATTTTTGAGTTAACACCGGATTCGAAATCTACATATTCTATTGTATCATTCTACAAAATTTGAAAAACTTTCATTTGGGGAAGTATGTTAAAACCAATATTGAAAAATGCACTCTCCTTATATCTACAGAACAAATCAAAACACAAATCATTGAATATCCCGAAAGTACTAAAATGTAGATAGAACATTTATGCTTAGTAGGGCAGTACAGAGCCAAGTATGAAGGTATAAAAAACAAGCATAGCAAAAGCTCAGAACCAAGTTGTTATTCATTATGGCTGAACATGATGTCCATTCTTGCTGAAGAGCTTGAAAAACGTAAAACTTCTGAATTACCTTAATTGTTTACCGTTCATCTTTATCGCATTTAATTTATATCCTTCTGGGTCCCACATTTTATCTCTTAAAGTTTGGAAAACTCTGAGAAAGTGTAAAAAGCTTAACTTATAACGCCACAAAATCTACTCCACAAACGAATATCTCGAAACAATTAACTCTTTAGATAATATGAATTTATTAAGGCTGGGGATGGATTAGCCTGTAACGCGTTTGTTCCCAAAAAAGCAGCGTAATCACAGCCAACAGTTTGCTTTGTAAAACGCCATGAATCGTGAAAGTTAAATTGGATAAGTACACTGCCCTGATTCGCATAAACGTTTCATCTACATTTTTTCATTGTTGAGTTAATAACGGATTCAAAAACTGCATACTCTATTACATCATTCTGCAAAATTTGAAAAAAAACATCTTTTGTGAAAATATGTTAAAATCAATATTGAAAAACGTACTCTCCATATATCTCCAGTACAAATCAAACCACAAATCATTTAATATCTCGAGAGTACTAAAACGTAGATAGAACGTTTATGCGAATCAGGGCAGTACACGCAAGTATTTCCTCTAATCGCTTAATCGTTTATCTGTTGTTACCGATCTAGACACATTTATAATTGTTGTGCATTAGTAAATTATCGGACCGTCTACAGACACTTTGGAATTGAATCTTATTGTGGCTCAAGAGCAAGTTCGAGTCTACATTGAATATCACTTCAATTGACTTTGCTACCAATAAATCAGTTTTTGCGTGCTTCTGTGATATCATCATCTAAAATCATATTATTCTTTGAATGCATTTCTCTCTTTTTCATTTTGTTATTACTTGCTGTAGTGATGTTGTGATTACGTTTTCCTTAACCATATTATTTATTACCTTAACTCATGAGACCTTAAACTCTATATTATGTTTGGCGAGTCGTTCCATACATTTCAAATTAAATTAAAGAAGACTCTGAGCTCGCTAAACCACCATAAATAATCAAAATAAACAACGTTTGCGTAGTCATTCAACAAATCCCACAAAATCCCTCAGTCTTCAACTTCTCCATTCAGGTCCTTATATGATTTTCTACGGCATTGTACTTTGCTGCGTTACACACACGCTACAGGTTGTTAGTCTAACAACTTTAATCAAAAGTATTACGGCAGTTGAAAGCTGCCGATACCTAACGCTGGTATTTTTCCGTGCGATTGTGGACACACATTCGAGGACCTTGCCTTTGCTGAAATTCTAATATCCATTGTGAGCCACGTTTAATCCTAGTTTCGAGTTCTTGTGGTAACACTGCCTGAAATATAAAAAGATGGAAAGCTAATTAGCTTTTGTGGCATTTTTATTGGTTGAACTTTTCCATAAGAGCGCATAAATGGATAATAGGCTTTCGAGTGCCACGTGTGCGTGGTGTTTGTGGACAAAGTTTCATAGTACCTACTTCATAGCTGAAATAATCGAATTATTGAAAGGACAATAAAATAGGATTGGTTCTTTATCCAGAAAGTGTTCCGCATGTAATGGCTACCAAGAAACAATTGCTGAAATCACAATGACGGCTCTGACCTCAAACCAAAGACTGGATGAAGCGGTTTCTCGTTTTGTTTGCACGTCTCTTTTTGCTAGCCTTAAGCATTTTAAAGAAAATGTTAATTAATTATGAATCTTGCCCAATATTTTTTTCTGCTCGCAAACAATAGCAGATGATGGTTCTCATAATCAGACTAAATACAAAAACGTGCCCTTGAAATCATTTGTCCTGAGAAATTCTGAAATTGTTCACAAAAAGTCTGTGCAATCGCAGACAAGTTTTGATTAACTCATGCTTCCTTTGAGTTGGACTATTCTCCTCTTCTGCAATTACTTAAACGGATATATTTTATTTTCATCTTGAATTTTCGTTTTGAAGGCCATGCCAGTACTTGAAAGCAAATTAGGTCTGCGCAATAAAAGCTACATATAATGCTGCAGAAAATTGTTGAATTGCAGTAGACTGAGTATTCATTTCCACCAGACTGATTGGCAAATAATAATTAAAACATTAATTATTTCGTAATGTTTGGCTCTCTTTTCATCTAAGAATTGTATTACGCATTAGGGTTTGAAATGAGGTTATTCAATAAGAATGTGAAGAAACGTTTACTGGAACACAACTTTCTATGCAATATTTCCCCAAAAATTCACGAATACTTTTAAATAAAAATTAATTTCATTCCACAATGTCGTTCAGCGCTAATTTTCATTATATTCATAGTAAATTATTTTAATATTGTTTAAGCCATGGTATGAGGTATAGTGATAGAACAAAAATACAATTTTTTTACGTACCCGTGGTAAAACGAAGTTAAACAGAAGATTTCGTAGATAATTTTTTAGAAAACAATATGTCCCAAACAGTATAGCCGACAAATGAACAAAGTGAAAAGAAGTGAATAAGAAATAAAATTTAACTAATAGAGGCATACCCATAGGAAGAGATCAGTTTTCTATGCTGAATAGCGATGTGTTTTCAATTAATAGTTTAATAAATTGTCAAATTGATAGTTAGCTTGACTCTAATATTCAAAGCTAAAGTATTTCTTTCATGAAAAGAGAAGGATTCGAAAAATATACAATAATTTTATATCAAGTATGGTTGTATTTTTTGTTGCTCAACAGTGAACCCCCAAAACAGAACATGAAAGTTGTGCTCTTAGCAACATTTTTGAGCATGACGCTTAAAATTATTTAATTTTAATGACAGTTAATCTGTCTCTGGATTAATTGGTCTGCTGATTGAGATGAAATTATGAATCATGATTTTACTCATAATCGGATAAAATTTATTTTCTTATTGTCTGCTGACAATTTAAACCAGCAAACAGCCTGTAAGATTTCAATTTTCCAGTGCTAAATTAGTAGCACTTTACTCTAAGTTTTCTTCTTCTTAATCATGTTGCAGATAACTTATATATATTGTAAACTTTTGAATGTTTTATCTCTGAATATTATAAAAAACAGCAGTTTGATGAGTAACAGCAAATATATGAAAGCCTTTTGCCATTTTTAATTCTAAGTTTACATATCACCTTTTTTATTTAAGTCATTTAAATGGAATTTCTTGAAACCTTCTCTCGTGCATCGGAATCTTTCTCTGTTGAAACAACAGATGACATTTTGCTTTTCTCAGTTTTTCCCTACCCATAATACTGCTTCCTCAAGGCATCATGAAATATTTTAAGCGTAGGCAGGCATGATTTTTAGAAATTCGTAAAAAATCAAGTTCGAATGATACCACGAGCTGAGCAGGAATCTTATTGTGATTCTTTCACAGTTATCAGTTTGAATAACATATGAGTAGAAGGTAAATAATATTTGGTGCTTTTCATACAAACAATCGAAAACATATTAGGCGCGTCTTTTTGCTTCCCTTATCCATAACAGAACAATGCAGACGGATTGGAAGCAACAACTACTCATGTTATTGGAAGGGGGAGTTGTTGTTGTTCCCAACGCGTCTGCATTGTTATGTTATAGATAGGGTGAGCAAAAAAACACGCCTATTATGATATGAGATAGATGTACCGAATGGAGAACAGAAAGTTTAGCCGAGCAAAAAAAAACAAGAGAAACATCCTTGAATGTTTACTGGAATAATATTAAATATGGTTCCATAGCTGCTGAATTTGAGAGAAGTAAACATGCATGCAAGTAGTGTGCAACGAAAGAAAAATCAAATCTATGATGTATAGCCTGCAAAACAATTTCAAATCTCAGTTCGAAAACTTCAAATGGGTTTGACTGCAATATCAGTTTAATAAAGAAAATGAAAAGTTAGTAGTACAGTGCTATGCAGCAGCTTCGTCAGTGCCATGTTACATAATAAATCGCGCCCAATGTGGGCCCAGGATTAATGAATTTTTACGTATCTCTGTAGAACAGTAACTCAAAAAGTTACTGTCTCTTTTTGTGTTTCGAAAGCAAACTAGACACCTAGGTGTTTTGTTTTGCTTTATTCTGCTATCAAAATCTAAATCAAAAAAGATAAGCAGTGTCTTCTTCGTATTAATTTTGCAATTCGCAAAATTTTGAAAGAAATCCACAGCATCCTTATTCCAAATAAGCCTTTTACCCCAGCTCACTCTGTGAATTATCCTTTACATTTCACCTGTCGAAACAATAGTTTTCATACACCATTGTGATGAACAATTTATGACTGTATGGTCATGAGTATTATAACTGGCAAAGATCCCACCCACTGCATATTATGTAATGTCTAGAAATTAATTTAGATTACAATGGCAATGGCGTTTACTTCTTTTATATGCTTTTACTTCTTTAGTGTCACCAATAAATTTCTTTTCATAATGGCATAATTTTTCGCAAGTTATAGAAGTAAGGAATATTAAAAATAATTCTCACCGAATGATGTAGCCAGAATGATGCCACGCTTCGATCCTGGCGACTAGGCGTCCCCAAAAGCATCTAAATGAGTGAAGCAAATTGATGGCCTGCAAGCCATTTACGGCTGGGACAACATGCTGATGTTGCATGGGGCACATTTGAGCATGCGAGGTGCAGCCGAATGGTGAAGTCGCGCTGAATCAACCGTCATCAGTTCGTGGACTGAGTTCAGGGAGAAATTTTCGGAGGAATTTGACCAGCTGCAGAGTGCTGCAGAGGTTCACAAGGTGCTCGAGGCAACAACGAGGGCTCCAGGTGAGTCATATGACGAATTCATATACAGGGTTAGGGCAATTGGCGCTAATGCAAATAAAGACACCGCGTCGCTCATAGAGCACATTCTTCATGAACTGCGGGATGAAGAAATGGCGCGTTCGTTGAGTGGGACAAGCACAATTGCTAGGGGAAAAAACCGTTGGTGACGCGTCGGTGCGTGTTGGTGACACTCCGGTTCGTGTTGGTGACACTTCGGTTCACGTTGGTGACAGTTTGGTTCGTGCTGGTGATTTTCCCAAAACTGAGAGTAGAAAAAAAACGAAAGTAAATGCGTGTTTCGTGTGCAGTGATCCCGGGGATTTTGCTAGGAAGTGCCCTAAAAAAGATGATTCGCAACAAGATAATATGCGATCCGTTAAACTTTTCGGAAAGGTTGAGTACTTTAAAGACGTTAAAGTCAATGGAGTTGCATTTGATGCCTTTGTTGACTTGGGAAGCGCCAGTGTTACACCTAGGGGTGATAAAATTGAGAAATAAAAATTAATGGTTGTTTTGCTGCAAATTCAGGATTTGGGGCAACGTGTGTAATACGGTGGGTGTGACGAAAGCACAGTTGCTAATCGACAGTACCGAATTTATTGAAGACGTCTGGGTTGTCCACAGCTAGAAAGTGTCATCATAGGTAGATCACACCGATTTTAAATTGATCCATACATTGGACGATTAAACATTGAGTACGTTGACGTCGATCAAATTAAGTCAAAAGAAATTAATCGTGTAATTGCAATAGAAGACGTTAACTTGAATCCCGAGTTACCCTTTCGTGTTAGAAATGAAATTGTGCAGACTTTTGATTAAAATAGTGACGTGTTTGCTAGTGAGCTGGCTCATTTAAAAGCCACCACTGCTGTCACCAAGACTATACATTTAACGAAAAAAAATGGTTATCAGATGTAAGCTGCACAGAATGTCATGGCCGCAAAGGCAAAACTGGGTTAAGATAAGTGATGAATTCTTAGAGTAGGGAATTATTGAACAGTCTTGCTCTGAATTCGTGAGTCCGTGCTTCTTAGTGGAAAAAAACAGGAGGCTATAGACTCTATATCGACTATCGCGAGTTGAATCGTATTACGGTAAAATAGCAGGTTCCTTTACTTGTTATCGAAGAAATTGTACCGCGGTTGGCAGGGAAAAACTTGATTTAGCGAATAGGTATTACCAGGTGCCAGGTGGCAATCTAAGGCTTACATTGCATTCTTAACCCCGGTTGATCACTTTTAATTCACGCGAGTGCCATTTGGCTTGACAAATGCTGCAGCGGTGTTCGACCCATGAAGAACAAGGCGATAGTTTATCTTGACGACATCATTATTCCTATCGAGACTATAGAAGAGGCAATGCGAAGCCTAAGTGAGTTCTTGAATTATTTCCGAAAGTTTATTAAGGATTCCGCTGTAATTCTCGAGCCCTTAACTAAGCTCACCCGCAAAGAAGTGCTATTTGAATGTAAAAGTGAACAAAAAGAAACCTTTGAAGAAATAAAGAGGAAACTGACGAATGCAGCAGTGCCGTTATATATAATGAATCGAGACGACATGAAATCCATTCTGATGCCAGTGCAGTTAAAGTATCTGCGGTACTACTTCAAGAAGAGGAAGATGGGTTACACCTAGTTGAGTTTTTCTGCCGTAGGACAAGTCCTAGTGAAAGCAAGAGGTCAACTTACGAATTAGAAGTGTTGGCGGTTATGGAGTCGGTGGAGCGTTATTGATCCTATATCGTAGGGGAGGAAGTTTTGGTTGTAATCGATTGTGCGTCGCTAATTGCAACAGCTGCCAAGCGGGAAATCATTCCGCGGATAGCAAGGAGGTGGAAGAAACTGCAGGAGTATCCACTAAGTTTCAAGCATCGAATGGGGAAACAAATGTATCATTTAGACGCAATCAGTCGACATCCCACGGAGGAATTAGTTGGAAGCAGCGAGACTGCGCGTCGATCAACATTTTCAAAGTGGATAGTCAAAATGAGACAGTAGACACTCAACTGACGGACTGGTTTTCTGTTATTCAATTTAAAGATGATGAAGTGGCTGCTATACGAAAAACTGTCAAAGACAATACTGACAGGAATAGTACTTCTCATTTTGCAAGCAAGAACGAACGCTTATTCATTAAATCAGGAAATAAAATAAAGTTTGTAGTGCCGCGTTCGGTAAGGTATCAGTTGGTGCGTCAATATCACGAAAATCAAAGACTTAGTGGAACGGGCAAGGTATTCGCTGCGACGAGTGAAAACTTTTGGTTTTGGAAGATGCACCAATATATTAGAAAAACGTAAACGCGTGTCCTCAATGTGCGTACTACAAACAGTCGCTGGGAATTGAATTACATCCAATCAATAAGGTTTCTATACATTTCCATACTGAACATGTCGATCATGTTGGACCGTTATTGAAATTCCCGCGTGGTAATAAACACATCATAGTTGCGGTAGATGCGTTTACTAAATATACGTGTATGAAGGCATTGCGGAATACAAGTGGTATGCAGGTTATAAATTTCATACAAGAAATTTCGGTGCATTTCGTAATGCCCACTAGACTTATAACTGATCGAAGAACCGCGTATACGTCAGCCGTATTCAGTGACTTTTGTTGAATTAGCCATAGGTATGTTCCCGTACTACGATTAATTGCGATTAATCGCGATTAATTGCAATGAAGCCGTTCCCGTACTCCGTTTTACTGAAAACTGAAAATTTCCCCTCTTTCAGTAAGTACGATGAAATTTCAGTAGGGTCTGAGCTACTGAAAAGTGTCAAACGGTGTGGCACGAGTAAATATTTTCAAATGTGCGCGGCAAGCAACATATTTTTTGCGTAATTTTTCTATGAAGGTCGAATATTTTTGTGGCGATAATTTATCACCGCTTAAGATGACTTTATTATCACTATTGTTCTCCCAAAAACCCGGAAACTGACACTTTTGGCTGTCAGTTTTCAGGAAATGCAATGAGAGCGTTCCCGTACTTTCATGAATTTCTCCCACCACATGATTCAGGAAAATTCATGAAAATTCAGTGACTGAAAGTACGGGAACATACCTCATATTGAACTTATACTTGTAGCATCAGGTGCAGCTAGAGGTGGAGCGATATCACCGGACACTACTTAGCATGTTGAGGGCAACTGTTGCCGATTCAGATTATGTGACCTGGGACAAACATTTGAAACGCGTTCAGTGGTCCATGAATACGCAACCACATAGCTCTATTGGAGTGGCACCTCATCAACTATTACTAGGGTATAAACCTAAAGATATTTTAGCTAATGGTATTAGCATTGCAGTACAAGAATCATTGCAGTACAAGAATTAGACGAGCTTAACCAGGAACAGCTACAGCTACTGAGGGAAGAAACATATCTACAGCTGAGGAAAAAGCAACATGAGCAAAAAAGGTATTTTGATACACATCATGCTTCACCAGATAACTACAAGCTAGGAAACGTCATTTTGGTGACCTGTGAATCATCAGTAGTTGGTGTATCTCGAAAACTAACCGCAAAGTATAGAGGTCCGTAAGTAGTAACTAAGGTTTTTCACAGAGATCACTATATCATCGAAGATATTCCGGGCACGCAAATATCTAGGCGATCATTCAGAGGAATGCATGTGTGGCCTGCTGACGAGGAGAAGACAGACGAGGATGAGGCAGACAATGACGAGGCAGACGACGACGAACCGGATGATTACGAAAGGAAACCCGATGGTATTGAGGGCAATACCCAATAGCAGGATGGCCCAGTCATAGCTTAAGAACTATATATAACTCAGAAAGTACGTAAATCGCGATAAAAATTGTGATATTTCCCCACTGATTGCGAGAAGTAGATAGCAATATCCAAGTCCAAGTTGAAAAAAGACAGAAAGTACCCCGCCAAGCAACGCCGCTACGATCAGATACGTTTCTCATTTCCACTAGGCAATATACATGTGCTTTGCCAAAGAGACTATTTTAACGAATGGTAATTTACGCAATATTGATTTTCTGAAAACCTATTCTGAGTATTAAAATGGTAAGTGATAAGATAGTTAACGCGGAATACTACTTTCGATACTATTTGGCGAGTAATAGGAATATCTCCGACACTTTTATGCAATCCAATACAGAGAATTTCGTTTGTTGCCAGCGAATGTTCGCTGCACTCACTGTTTCTTGATAGGATTATACGCACGCCAACACACTCACACCTATCAGCTAACACGGATATATACATTCTCACCTGTCGTTTGAGAGTATGCTTTTCTCACTTTTGCAAAGGATAAAAACTACGATTAACTTATTTTGGTTTTGGTTCTTCTCTGGGTGCCAGCTAATGATAAATCCTTCACTCAGGCAAATATCGCGCAATACCGTTCTTTCCATGCTATTTATTAGTTCTTATGCTATGGCAATACCCAATATCAGGATGGCCGAATGTATAGTACTAAACACTCAGCCTGTATTCCAAATGCAATTTCAGTACAGTAAGTGACGTGATGTAAATGCGAGACTGACTCTAGGGACTCTCTTTCTAAAAATCAGCCATGACAGACGGTTTTTACATATTTAGCTGCGCACAAGAAGTGTATTTAGTTTGATACAAAAAAATATTCAATTTATTCTGTGTTACTCGGCTATTGTTCATTTTACATTAAATTCTAGGAAATCTGCTTCTATTATTGTTTTGTGCGTTACTTGCCATAAAGGCATAAAAACGTAATCAATTCATAATTGATTTCTCTACTTCCATAAACATTAGTATCTCGTTTACTCCACATATTTCCCTTTCGCTTCACGTACATTGCGTCTGTCCGAAAAACAGTTCTCAGAACTTATATTGTCCGTTTCATCCTGTTTCGGCAATTCAACACAAAAGATAATTGTAAGAACCGTAACAACTGACTGGAACACATTTTCGCAAATATCATTTCAGCCGTCACACTAATATATCCTGGTCCGACTCACCGTTTAATCTTTACAGTCAAATGAAACACAGTCATAACCATTGTGGTCACAACGACGAATATCTAGCGGAAAATGCTTCAACAGCGAGGAACGTTTATCGGCCTTGGGCTTTCAAACGGCTTCGTTGTGTTCATTTCCTGTAAGTGCCATTCAATTCCATAAACCGGTATCGCATATAAGCCCAAAACTGTTGGGCTTGTGTAAAAAGTATTCTATATGAATCTGAAAATTGCCTTTGACCATTGCGACGAGGCACAAAAAGTGTACGAATGTGTTTATGATTTGTGCCAAAGCGTGTAAACTAATCGGAAAAAAGTATAAGGAAACTAATCGGAAAAAAAGTATAAGGAAGAAGGGTATCCGATAAAAACCGAAAATATGAACGTCCGGAGGAATGAAAGTCTGAGGAGAACTACTTTGCTTATTAAGTCCTCCCAAAATAAGATTATGCTGAAAGCATTGTCTTTGTGTGACCAAACGGACAATTTGTCGAACAATCCTTCATAAAAACCGAAAAAAACTGCAGAGAACATAGTGTTGAAAAAATACGACTCTCATTAAGACATCTATTAAATAAAACACTCGGAGGAATTATTTAGTTTCGAATGTGACAACTGAGACTAACATCCAAATACTACTGAAGCTGAGGGCTTGCGATTGCACAAAATATTTCAATTATGGCAGAAAAGATATGGCATAGAATATTTAGAGCCATGGATAATGCATTGATTTGGTTGTTCTTGGATAGATCACAGCCATCATAAGATCTCCCTATTATATGCAGGATGCTGAAGTAATTCTTCGTTGATTCTTTACAGAGTAACAAGAGGCTAATTCCATTTCAAATTCATCCAGATCTGATGATGAGCGTATGGTTTAATACCTTTTGTCAACACGGCAGTACATACTTTGCAATCTTTCAAGGTATCAGCACCCCAGAAAAATATTTACGTAAATTCATCTTAATGGTACGATAAATTTTCGAGGTTTCCATTCATCGAGCTGCATATTGAACCAATTTCTCAAGTTGGCTCAGTAAAATGCTACGACAAATGTTTCCCATAAATTTTTTATCATCGTACAGAAATTGAATGGAACACCAGGCAACTGGCAACAAGGATTCATTTAATTTCACTCAAAACATCTACACCGCAATCCCACATCTCTCGACTCGACTTCGACGAAGCAGTCTGGAGTTTTGGATTTAGATGAGTATACAACAAAACATCGATTGACATCTGGGGGATGTAATTCGAGATGGCTAAGATGTTCGACTGGAATTCAAGGCTTAGAACTGTTAGCATTGAGACGTTTTTTTCTCAACGCAAGCTACTTTTTGGTGGGCTTGGTCTGAGAGGCTTGATGAGTTTGCTTTCTGTTGTGAAAATTGGATAAGTAAGAGAAGCAACTTGATTAGCAGTTAAAAGGATAAATCTTTGAAATTGTATCCAAATAGAGAAATGATGATGACAAGGAGAGACAGATATTGTCTTTGATAAAAATTAACGTGTGATTTTATTTGATCTTCCTTCTCTATATTGTAGTTGTGTTTCAACACGGTTTGTGGCATTTGTTGTCAACGCAAAGTGCAAGGAACAAATGTTTTCTAATGATAGATACAAAGATATGGATCAAATAGTTTGTTTTGCTGAGCTATTATTATAGGGGCCAATCAAGTCTTTTCTGGAAGACAAAATGGTCAGCCACTTGGTCACTGCCATAATTGTAGTAAAAGTTTACTGAGTTCAAGTACAATACTACACGCAGCATACAATATTCTACACGGGGTTACTTTTTCCTACTTACGACATAATTCAATTGTGAGGACGTAAATATGATCCAAGTATATACGTACGATGTACGGAAGACTCTAAGCATTTGTTAATGTAATGCAATGAGCTTTTTACAGCAACACTTTAAAGAAGGACTGAGAAAGCCTCTACAGCACAGTTTAATTGTTTTTAATGTGTACCAATTTTTTCCCAGCTTGTAAAAAAATATTTTAACAAAAAAAACCGATTTTTCCTTTCGAAGCTAGATATATGTATTTAATTTAGTGACAAATATCGATATTTCGAAGGTAAGCTAGCAATACCGAATCGGTAAAACGAAAAAAGCAAAAAAAAACAAATTTTCTGTTCTCTAAAATAATGGTGGTCAACTGAGCAGCAAGAAGGAAATTTATTAACATTGCTCATTGTCGCTCATGCAAAATTTAACTGAAAACATTCATACTCAATTCGGTTGTGTACAAATGGTTCAATTCCATTGAGCCGAGTTTTCCAGATTGTGCGAAATGTAATTCACTGAATATTGGTTTTTTACGATTATATAGAATCCATTTAAGCCCAGGAAAAAAAACAATTACTGCAAATGCAGAAATTTTCCCAAAATAATTCAGGAGCAAGTCAAATGAGTTAAACAAGCAGATTTTTATGAAAATTTCACGCTATTGTCAACTGGATATTAAATGAGATGAATGCGCCCAGTGTGGGCAGAATATCATATGCATAACATTCGTTTCGTAACAGTTATGAAAATACAGGGTTTTTTTTCATTTTTGTACATGAAGTACATGAAATACATTTATGAATACAAAGATACTTTTTCTTTATGAAAAAAAATCAGATAATCAGAAGGTATATTTTGTGTTTTTAAAGTATCCATGTCCAAAATTTATAAGAATTTTATTTAAAAGTCTGGACACATTCAGATCAGTACAAAATTCTCACGAGGCTCAAAATAATTATCACAGGCTAAAACATATTTGCAACATATATATATTCAGGGAAAATCCCCTGTCATTCAATGGACTGACAGATTCACCGATCTCTTCCTGAATAAATACAAATTTGTAAAACGTGGAACTGACCTTACACTTTTTCAAAGGAATGGAACGTTATGGCCTCTGATTATTCTTTTCTATAGAACACTCAGAAAATTTGATGCCATTGAAGACATGATTACGGTCTGATAAAAACAAAAGGATAAAATTTCGCATGAATTCCTAAAAAATCAGACGGAATTAACAGTATTTTGGTCGTAAATGTAATAGTATCAAAACGATCAACCGATTACTTATTATTAATAGTATACATTGCTTATCCAATGGGATGATCCTATAATATCAATAGTATCTACTATTAACAACAAGAAAGTACGGTCTTTAACTAATTATAGACAATGATGAAATTATGGGAGCGTGTCATGCGAAATTGTGTGTACTATAGTGCACGAAATGGTATACGAATGGTATAAGCTATAGAAATGATTCCATCGTCTCATAAAATCTCATTAAACGAGTGAACATCGAAGTGCATTGGTCGTGCTTCGCTTTGTTATTTCGTTAAATATCAACTAAAAACGTTGGGGAAAAGTTTACTTTCGCTGGGTGTTTTAAAAAATCATTTTTTTTTATTACTTTATAAATATAGGTTTTATTTGGTAAAAATGAAAGAAGAATTTTCCTGTTTATTTGAAGTGGTAGATATTGAACGATTGGCGATGATTGTGTCATACATTTCGTTTGCAAAGAGTGGTCTGTGAAATATTTTTCTAGCTATATCCAATCGTACATAGTTGACAACTGCCGCGGACAATGTGATTCGCCTCAAAAGACATCAAAAACTTATATTTTTGTCAAATTAAAACTCATTATAATTTTACGCATTTAGTTTAAGTATATAGCAAATAACATATATATATTTTTTTTTTCCCCTAGTGTAGATGGCAAAAAAAATCTGCATACCAGATCCCCGGGTGACCTATCACCTCGGGGTATGTGAGGTTTGACTCACTAAAAAAAGGACCATCTACAAGCCCACCAAGTTCCGAGTCGGGACCCGCCTAAGCACTGCTTCGACCCGGTCGTGCTGACTCACCCATCGGTGACCACAGACTTCAGAAACTACCACAGTTCATGGGTCGGTAAGGCAACCCTCCTCCCGCTTTATGCGCAGCACTTTCTCAACATATGTTGAGACTGCGCGCCAGTTCTCCTCGTTTCGCAGCATTGCTTCCACGATCGTCTCAGGCGTTGCCAGGCCAATCGTGGACTCAATGGTGCGCCTCAAACTTACGAAGCAACTGCACATAAAGAATGTGTGCTGAGCATCATCGAGCTCATTCACACAGTACCGGCAGTACGGTGTGACCACCTTACCCATTCTGTTCAGGTATTTCCTGAAGTAACCGTGCCCTGTCAAGAATTGACAAAGGTAAAAGTTTACCTCTCCGTGGCTCCGGTTAAGCCAAGGCTCAATGAGACCAATTAGCTTAGCCGTCCAGCGTCCTTTAGCACTTAAACTCTAATGTTGTTGCCAGAGTTGGAGAGTAAGCGTACGCGCGTGCGTCAGAGCCTCAGTTCTACCCAGCTCTGAACGATAGAGGTACCATTCTTTGCGTTCTCGCGCTAGTAGATACCACCATCACAGCCTCTTCTGAGGCTGTGTGGTAGCTACAGGCGATACGCAGGGCACTCCTGCGCTGGACACTGGCAATGCGCTTCCGGAACTGCACTGTTCAGCTCCTCGTCCGTAAAGGGAGGAACATCCGCCTGGTTAACGATGATGGAACCGTCAGCCCTTGACGAATGCACCAGGAACAGCGAACCAACGATACGCTCCATGGATATCGCATCCATGAGAGTGCTAGGCCGCATGCAGCCAAGTCTACGAGTGACCAATTTGTAGCCATCTCCCCAGGGGACTGAGTTGACCTCCTCACAAAGAGCCTGCCATTTGGCACGTTTGCTCCTCGTGATGGCCTTGGTCAGCTCCCTCTTTGCCGCAATGTGAGCAGCAGATAGCACAGCCGCTCCCGGCCTATTCCTGGCTCGCTGTACCCTGCGCCTGCACGCCAAAGCGATGCGTCTCAGTTCAGCGATTTCATCGTTCCACCAGTATGCATGTTGCCTCCTACGGAAGGGTTTACGTTTGGGCATTGAAGCCGCACATGCCCTGCGAATCCACCCCATGGTTCTGTCAGCAGCGGCCTCTGCTGCTGCACGGGTCACTGGGGTCCCAGATGCTAGAGGCTCCCCTTCCAAGCTCGAAGCGAGCGATGCGGTCATCGCGTCCCTATGAAGTTTCGCGGCATTCCAGCCTAGCCACTTACAGGGAGAGCGGCGGTGTCTTTGCCTGTCCTCAGCGATTTGGAAAGTGATGTAATTATGATCACTCGCAGTGTAATCCTCCATCACCCTCCAATCGCTGACGAGTGCCGCTAGTCTCTCCGATGCCATAGTGACATCGGGAATGGATTCACCAGATCCGGGCCTTCTGAATGTTGGCGTTGAACCCGTATTCAGCACCAACTAACCCAACCTCGATGCCATCTCGACTATGCGCCGCCCGCGAGTGTTTTCGGTGAACGTGCCCCACTCCAACGCCCTTGCATAGAAGTCACCCCCTACGATGACGTTGCCGACGATGCCACGGAGAGAGTCCTCCAGTGAGCTAAGCTTGTCTCCGAATTCCTGCATTGAGTCGTTCGGGGACAAAGAGCAGCTCACAAAGGTGACCTCTCCGTATGTCACCCACACGTGACCATTTCCTGAGCCGCGGCTGCCGATACGGGCTCTCTGCCCGTCGGCGATCCAAATCGCCGCGTACCCAGTAGCATCTGCCAGCCAAACGGACGAATGCCTCCACCTATAAGGCTCGCTGATCAGTACGATCTGAGCCTTATGCTCGCAGACTAGCTGCGTGAGGAGGTCGTCTGCAGCTCTACAGCCCTGCATGTTGCCTTGAAGGACTCTCATATCCTTCCCTGCTTTTTCTTGGCATCAAGTGCGTCTTTGAAAACTCGACATGCACTCGATCCTAATAAATGATTGGCACCATTCGCACTATGCCTCTCAGTGCATAATATACACTGAGCCTGCGCAGAGCAGTATGCTGCCCGGTGGCCAACCTGTCCATATTTTCAGCAGCTGGCACTCCGGTCCGGGCCCTTGCAGCTACGTCTTGTGTGGTCGTAGCCTAGGCACCGGTAGCAGCGTGTAACTTCAGCCCACCTTCGTACCCGGGCGCTAATCATTCCCACCCGGACTCGACCAGACTTGAGGATTTTGGATGCTGGTGCCTCATCCAGCTCCACCACAGCTCTATTCTGCTCCCTTGTGTTAGGGGGGAATAGAGTGGTTTTCACCTCGCCGGCTCCTTCCTCGCTAGCCTCGAGATTGATGTCCGATGTCACCTCCTCCCTGACTGTGAGGCAATCGAGGTCGAGAAGCTCGATTTTGACTCTAGGCGTCACAAGCTTCACGTCCCCCTGGCCATCTACGGCAGCCCTGATCGAGTCCTGCAATTTCGTTCGATCGTTCGTCCGCGCAATTTCCAGAAGAACTCCCCCTTCTGCGGTTTTCCTTATGCGTCGTACTTGTGTACCAGTTTCATCTGGGGAAACATTTTGACGGATGGCCCCCAGGAGCTCCGCGTAGGTTTTCCCCGGGGCTGGTTTGACGATTACAGCATCAATTTTCTTTTCCCGCTGTCTCCGCCTATTCTTTCCCTTCTTCTTTTTCTTTGCCACCATTTCTTTGTTTTCGCCCTTTTGGACCCCCTTTTTCTGCACCTTTTCTGGGCCAGCGGGTACCACCGGTGGTTTAGCGACGTTCACCTTCTTCTTTCTGTGGGTGACCGTCACCCACCTCCTTAAATCGGATGCTGGCACCTCCTTCCTGACCCGGATTTCTTGTGTGCTTTCAGGACTAGACTCGGCCACGCGCTTATTCTGCCGTGGCCGATCCAGTCCCGGGACCCCTACAGGAGTGGCTGCCTCAGCAGTCTGGTCTTCCAACACTCGCTGATACTCCAGTTCTGCCTTCTGCCAGTTCGTTCTGCAAGCGAAGATGACTTCAAATGCCTCCTCCAGCTCGAGCATACCGTCCTTAACGTGCTTCGATATGTTTTCCTGCACGTTGGCGGCCTGAAACATTTTTCGAAGCAAATGCTGGCACTTCCTCAACATATCCTCCTCAGCCACTCGCTCTCGCTTAATGTACTCCCTCTTGGGAGACGCACGTTACGGTGCGAGTTGTTGTGGTGCCGTTTCCTCCACCACTCCCGTCTCAGCACTTTCACGCGTGTGACTCCTCGGAGTCTCCAGAGCACTGCTGCTGAGATCAGCATTTTTAGCACCTTGCGCATCTGTTGCGCATACGGAGCTGATCGTTCCCTCGCTTCGCGTTTGAATGTTCGGCAGGGGAGGCGTTCTCTGGACCCTCGGCCTCCTCGCAAACGCAAAACGGTCTATGGCGGCACCTCCTTCGCCCTGCGTCGCCACTGTCGTCTCCACGTTTGGTTGTCCGTCTGTCTTGTCTTGTGTCTTGTCTGTCAATTTTGTTGTTTGCGTCATCAATGCTTATGGGTCCCAACTCAGAGCCGCTATCTCCGCCCGGATGTGCAGTCGCCTTAATGACCTCGTGGTAATCTATGCAAAGCAGGGAGGCCGACGCGAGGGTTGACCACCAGCCTTCATGGGGCTGGATCTCAGAGCCAGGTCAGCGCTAATCGGGAACAATGTCAACCGAACCTGCACCACCATCTCAACGGTGCGGGCTTCGAACGTACTCTGAGACTTGCCAGGTTTTAACGGGACGGAGACGGCATGACATTAGCCTGGAGCCGTTCGCGCTCGGATTTCACTCCGGCGGTACCGCGCATAAAGCGACTAGGTCCAGAATGCCATAACCGCCAGCCCGCATGCGTATTTCCCAAACGTTGGTCGTGCCTTAAACCATTTATCTAAGCCAGGTCATGCCACAAAAGTCGTTATTGCCATAGCCACAAATTCCAATCGTCAATCAAATCGCAAAAGCCATTAGAAAAGCCGAGCCGTACCAGTTGTTGAGCCATTTGGCGTTACCCGGGGTGCACCGCGAGGAGGCGGCCCAACATTACACCCCAAATAATATATATTGGTTAGCGTACTAATTAAGTTTATTTTATTTATAAAAGAACTAATAAACCTTTCGTTACTACTGAAACGCTTTATTTTTTTATTGTATGTGATTGATAGATTTAGATTATGGAAAACAATTATTAATTTGACAATTTACATAATGAGATCATACTACAAGAGGGTATAGATTTTCTTATTAGATTTATAGGCTTCTGCGTATTACTTTATTTATAATAGAATAATAGAAGATATACGTTGTCTATGGTATACTTAATAAACCTCACCATAATTTTCATTACAGGAGATATACATATTGAATTAAGAAGAAGATATAATAGATAATGCAGTTAGCATCTCTTTGAATTTATTAGCCTCCCCATTGTTTCAGTGAGCAATTCACATTTGTTCTATGGGATATACACATAGTCACTTTAATAATTTGTAAATTGTTGAAATAATATTATAAATCACATTGACCATATAGAATGGCAAAAATAATTAGAAAACTGTTAAATTCTTATTGATTTTATTGGATCGTTTTATGAGTGAATAATGTTTTTTTTTTACTAAAAATGTATATTTTTGTGCTTGTAGCAAGAAAGTTAATTGTACAATACAAAGGCCGAGTAATGTTAATTATAAAAAAACTCTAGCGCACCTGAACCGCTAGAAACACTAATGTTCGAAGAACAGTAGAAGAATCGGGCAGATTTTGAGTGCATATTCTACCATACGAGGTGCTTATTACAGCCAAAATGTTTCAAACACCACGTTTTACTTTGGTCTCAAGAATGCATTATAACTCATATGGTGGAAAGGTTTCAGATATTACCACTGGCATGAATTTCAAAGTTTATGAGAGCAAAACACTTGTTAACTATATTCGTTATCAGTTCCTTATTTCACAAAACTTTGAAAGCAGCATCTCATATAACATCAATGAAGAAAATGCTTAGTGCCTGCAGCACTATAACTGAAGTTGGTGTTTGGGGCTGCGATCCGAAAATTTTGCAGAACTTTGGCAATTGAAACATTGGTTATTTATTTCCATTGTAAATGTTCCGGTATGAATACTAACTGTAAGCATTTATTGATACAGAAATAGCACTACAGACTCGTGCTGGCAACCTTCTGCCAGTATCACATCTGCATCACGTCGAAATTAACCTACCCTGCGAATTTCGTCTCGATCCGATGACTGCGTTCGAAGTTATAGGAGTATAAAGAAATTTAGGGTTACCAGCCGCGGCATTTTTCAAATAATCGAAAACTTAATATTTGCTGTATATTGTCACTACAATATCATTACCATTTGAAAATTTTACGATCAAATCGCTTAAGAAAGATATTGGAAATAAACATAAAACCAACAATAGCTGGCAACCCTATCATGGGTTTTCAACCAAATTCGACCTGAGTAATGCCTATAATAGGTTCCATCAAATGTATGAAATTCGTATTGATTTCATGACTGCACTGGAAGCTATAGGGCAAAAAGCTTTATTTTCCTGAGCGAATTTTCAAAACCAAAGACACAAAAATTACCATAGATGGCAGCACCAATCGAATTTTTCAACCAAATTTATATGGTAACTGAATCAGAATTCATAGGGCAAAAAGCAGTTTTTTTCTTTGTAATTTTTCAAGATGGCACCACTGGCACAGGGTTGCCCACAATTCAAAATCGCTTCTATCAGATCCGGTCCTACTTGATTCCAATGTATTCTCTAAATTTCAACTGCATCTGATTATTGGTTCGTGAGTTCCCGTGAACATAAATTTTTAATGCTAAAAATATAGGTAAATTGGGAAAGTGTTACCGTTCTTGTCCGACATGAAAATTCTTAAATTTTTCCTTGACTGTTTAGACAAAGCATAAGATTTCTATACAAGTTGGTTTCCATTCTAAGATACGGACATGTTTTAGGAGATTCGATGGTTTGAATGTTTTTACTTTCAGCGCCTGCCGTAGCTACAGAGTTGCCAGCACATTCATGAAAAACTACGTAAGTGTGCAACTTAACAACATTTATATGTACTGTAAGTTTCATCATGATTTGATAATCTAATAAAAAGTTATCACAATTCAAAAATTTTCAAATTTTCCCAATCTCATTTTAGGCCCCTAGCGCACACATAGGGTTAAAAATTTCAAAAACTTTATCGTATTCACATTTGAAACACGTTCAGAATTTATCACATAAACTTTATGTTTGCAAAAGCTATTTTTTGACAGAAAAATAGATAGATTTAAAATATCACTAAAATGTCCGCCGGCACCAAAGGGTTAAAGATTATT